>CAWUFW010032344.1:0-14070 GCA_963921515.1 Calotriton arnoldi | reverse complement strand
TTTTTTTTTTATTCTTTTTATTCTTTTTTATTGAGCGTAAAAAACCAAGCATCGTACAGACAAATTTGCAGACTCATCTCTCCCATATAATAAATAGACAATAAATGTACCCAATCTCCTAATTCATTAGTACATAATAAATATGATACACCCAATATACTAAAAGGATAAGAAAAAATAAAGCCTGTTGCATATTAAGTCTCACATTCAGGATATACAGTAAAAAGCGAGATATAAATTCATACTCCTTTTTCCTACATGATGTGCAAAACCAGCATTGTAAACAACAAGTCTATAATAGCATATCCCACTTAGCTTAACAATCTATATGCTTTCACTCTTCATCTAGAAATCTCCCTATAAATAAATCCAATTGCATCGTTAATGTGTGTAGTTGCAACATAGCCCTTCCATATCATCCCACGTTTCCGCACCGCCCCTATCCGCTTAGCATACGCCTCCTCAAATTTAAAGGTCCCTCTCCATTTTGTATAACCATTGAGCCATTGTAGGTGATTTCTGAGATCTCCAATTTTGTAAAATTAAAGATCTGGCAACTGCTATGGCTAAGGAAACAAAAGATTGCTCATATAATGGAATCTGATCAATTACATAGGAGAAGCCAAATAGCGCCAGCGATGCACCTGGAGGGATGTTTATTGAAACACACTTACTAATAAACCTGAAGATTTCCTCCCAGAAGTGTTGTAGTCTCGGGCAGGTGAAGAATATATGTGACCAGTCTCCTGCATCCGGGCAAATTGCATCTAAAACAGTCATTCGGAATCGTGG
This sequence comes from Calotriton arnoldi, assembly GCA_963921515.1. Lineage (NCBI taxonomy): Eukaryota > Metazoa > Chordata > Amphibia > Caudata > Salamandridae > Calotriton > Calotriton arnoldi. The sequence continues at coordinate 13,278 of CAWUFW010032344.1, read as the reverse complement.
GAAACCATTTATGCAGCCTAGAGGGAGTGTAGTAAGCCACCCATCTAGCGAGAAAGGACATTCGCTGGAAATTGGCCGCTCTCAGTGCCCTATGGCCCAGCTCACAAACTCGTAGCCATTCCTGTTTACTAAACCTACAATTAGTTTCCTGGGCAATCTTTGGGAGCATTTGTTCAATGAGTTTCTTATTCTTCTCTTGAGCGTAATACCTTATACCAGTTACCAATCCCAGATAAATGTGACTCGAAGGCAGCTTTCAAAATAACTCTAGTACTTTCAGTAATTCCTCTAAAATTAGTCTGAAGAAAGCATGAGATCTGCCTAAAACTTAGCCAGAGATCCCTACTCTGCATTGCAAATTGTGTCTCAAAAGCCTCCCACGTCATCTGGTTAGTACCATTGTAAAAATCGCCCAGCTTACAAAACCCCAACAGAACATAAGGCTGTAGCCCCTTTTGTGGAAGTTTAAGACCCCATATCTCACAATCATAAAGAGAGGAGTATGCATGGCATGAAGGGATATTATAATTTCTATTGAGACGCTGAATGCGACTCAATATTGTATTCACCACCTTATATCTTGTTTTCTTTGGTAGCTTTGCAGTGCGCAAGAATACTGGTAGCTTAATAACACTCTCCTCAAGCATATGGTTAATTAAAAAATTATCAAAGCTTTGAGGACGGAGACAAGAGCTGAGTAAGTTAAGCTAAGTAATGAGGCTTGATAATAACTAGCTAAATGAGGTAGTGCCAAACCACCCTGGTCTACATCCAGTTGCAGAATGGATAACTTAATTCGAGACTTTTTCTTAGCCCAAATAAACTCACGAAAAAATCCTATCGATTTCATTAAAATACGAAGTTGGGATCTTTAGAGGAGATTTAAAAAATAAAAATAGCAACAAAGGAAGAATCGACATTTTTATCAGAGAGACTCGACCTATTAATGACAATAGAAACTATGATTCATCGGAAACAAACAGCGGCAAACTCGATACTGCAGGCAACCAGCTGCCACCTGCAGCACACAATGTCGAACATTCCCACAGGAGAATATCGAAGAGCAAGAAGGAACTGTAGTAAACTTGGAGTTCATGAAGATAAGGTCAGAGAGATTACTGAACAGCTTAGCTCTCAGGTTCTATGACAAAAATAAACTTCTATCAATACAAAATCAGTATGCTACAATAACTCGAAACCTAATCCTGCAAAATGAACAAAAGGCTAAGGGAAAAGTATTACCTATTTTATCACAACATATAGCAATGGACATCACTACATACGGAAAGTGCAAAAAAAAAAAACACTGGTCCCTTCTAACTGAAAATATTACACTACAGACTACCATCTCATCTTTTCCACAAATGAGCTTCAAAAGGCCACCTAACCTTGGAGATATTTTGGCACCCTCCTTCCTGGAGGACTCTAAACCTACATCTTCTTTCCTCCAACCACCTAGTGGCTTCTACACCTGCCGGAACTGTTCCATTTGTAAATTGGGAATATCAAAAACAAAGCACCTATGTATTAATTGACAAAGATTCAGGATCAAAAACTTCATTAACTTTGATAGCTGCAATGTGGTGTATTTATTTACGTGCCCTTGTGATCGACATTACATCGGTAGCACAACCAGACCACTGAAAGTAAGAATATAGGAACACTATCGTAACATTCACAGGGAGGATAAGAACAACCATTAGTTGAACATTTTCTCGCATTTCATCCACATCAAAGAAACTTCTCCTTCTGTGGGTTACGAAGAGTCAAACTGAACCGTAGAGGGGAGATATTGAACTCAAACTGCGGCAGGAAGAAAGTGTACTGATCATCAGGTTTGAAACAGTGGAGCATGGTCTGAATCAAGATGCTGAATGGCATCACTGGCTTAAATAGGATGCAAAAGTGGAACATTACTCTGAATCTGCTGAGATACCAGAAGATGATATGGAAGGAGATAAGTGAGCACAACAACCTACCGTTCTTTGAATCAAGTGACTGATGACAAAGACTCGGGTGTCAGTGCTGACACACAAACCAATGACAAACACATTCTGTGAAAATTCTGTCCAAAGATAATGAGTACACACTTGTACCAGGTTGGCCCTAAGTTACCAGATGACTGATTGGCTAGAACATATAAAGGTAACATTGCTGAGTAGGTAGGGGCTGCGAATGCTTACCTCCCACTGAGATTCAGACATGAGTGCAACACCTGGCTCATAAAACAATGTCACATGTGTCAGTAATTGATAAGAATCTCCACTACCGAGATGATCTATACGGAGCATAGTTCCAAAATAGACAGGAACCTCTTAATGCCCTGCTCCTGATATATAATTAAGGGAAATGCTCAAGAGGGTACCTGTTCCTAGTGAAAAGTGGGGGGACCAGCTGCCTCTTATGGTAGCGAGTCAGGGTAGGGTGTCTCCAAAAACAAGGAATGAGTGTGTCAGAGTGGGGAGTGATACTCCTGTGTATGTTGTGCCCTCACACACCCTTGAGAGTGTAAAGCATCATCATTGGGCACTGCTCCTCGTGGGGGTGGCGCTGCAGTCCCTCACGGGCCCTTCTGGAGAGCACTTTAGCGGAGATCTTTTTAGGAGTTGCCGCAGTTGTGCAGGTGGGTGTGTGGGCCAAGGGGTGAGTGAGTGAAAGTGAAGATAAAATAACCCGTTGGTGCCCTAATGAGTTTATTTATGGGTCCTCAGGGTTAAGCTAAAATCAGAACGGGGATGGAGAAGCAATTATTGCTTGTAGAAATGGGAGAGACAGAAAGAGGGCTCCCCCTACTCTCAACCCGTGTAGAACTGTAATCGTGATGTTAAAAGTGAGAGGGTCGACATGTTTCACGCCAGTAGTGGGTCCCTAATGGATCCCGGAGCGCTTCATCAGGACCATGAGTGGTAAAAGGAGAAAGCAGGAATCCAGGGAAAAGACACCCTATATTCCCACCATACCTTCATTTGAGGAAGAGTAGGATATGTAAGAGGCACGTCTTGTCCGTGTACTCTAGTTCAAACCTAATGGAGACAAGAGGGAAAAAGAAAGGGAAAAACTACAACAGGTCATGGTGTTGGAAAAAGGATACAATGGACTGCAGACAGTGCTACATCCTAGTATGTAAAAAACACACACAACATCGTCCACACATGTGACTAGTGAAACAAAGGAGACGAACGGCGTAACAACAGTAAAAGAGAAAAGAAAAAAGTTATCAAATATTGGCTCAGTAAAGTTGCTGGCTGGAGCAAAAGGTCATGCTTGCAGCGAGCCATGACTATGATAGCCGTTAAATATTGTCGGTCATACTCACTGACCAAAAAAAGGCTAAGGACAAGGTATAGAGCTCTGTATTATAGATGGAAAATAACAAAGTAAGAAAGAGACGCAGGTATCGCGCTGGTTCAGTGCTCGATAATCAATACGCCATGATGGACGCTGTAAAACACCATGCGTGTCAATCAACAATAGGACAAATTATGACACGTAATGGGGCGGTCAGCATAAGTAAAGGAGGGCACCGCTTACGATAGTAAATAATAAAATCATACCCTTCCCAAGGTGGAATAGGGCTTCTTCACTATACGGAGCATAGTTCCAAAATAGACAGGAACCTCTTAATGCCCTGCTCCTGATATATAATTAAGGGAATCTGGTCAGAGAATGTTTTGTGCGTTTGTAAAGACCGTGAGAACAACATTAAGATCGATGTGGCAGGGGCAATTAATTCGACACTTCTCTAGTGTTCACAGCGAAAATTGCACCGCATAGATATGTATTCTTTTTATTCACAAGGATCTTTTGGATTGTCTATATTGCATTTAAAATGTGAAAAATCAAGTACATGTAATCATCAAGTTATGCCTTGTTGTATCAGTATATACCCATCTGTATAATCTAAATTTAAAGGCATGTTGTGCTTACCTATCAACTACTTACTTACTTATTATAACACACTGAAGTAGAACAAACAATTTTGCAGGTCACTTTCCCACTCCTCCTTTTCCTACTTATTCTATTCATCGTAGCCTTAGTGACAACATGTTCACCCACAAGAAATAGTGCATGACTTAAATATAATTACCATATGCTAATAGAACTCCGCTACCATACTGCATCTATTATTTCTTTCTAATAAGCCACCTCTTGAGGCAACTGCACATATTCATGTTCTATATATTGCACACATAGAAAAGCACCTTCTGTAGATGGTGACCTCGTTCTGTAAATCTCTAGTCACTTTTAAAGGCATTTGCACATAATCACGTCTCATAATTTGCGTAATCAGTAAAGCACCCCCGTATTTTCAGCTAAATGGTGACGGTCCCTTACTAAACAAAGACAATGATCCAAAATTGTATTATTATTTTCTTTTATCTCATTTGATCAAAACAGCCATGAGAAGACCCAGGCCAATCAGCCCTTGGGGGTGAAACACGTGTCGGCTGTCCTTTCACCATACGGATCTCTAATTGTTACACTGATAAATGGAAAAAATTACATTTGGATCAAAATGCGACTGGACAAGAGTGTGTCTTATTACAAAAAGGGTATACACTACTTCACTTCTTTGTACAAGTAACATAATGGGGAATCAAGGGTCCATACCCCGTTGGAGTGAACACCCACCAAAAAAGAAGGGATTCTTAACGGAAGGCTGAGGGTGCAGGACCCTTCTTTGGAGTATTTATGACGCACAGGTGCATTGTGTGGAAAATCGGGCGCACTGGGGTCAATGTGGCGGCAGCGAAGACAGGCGCTGCGTCGATTCTCCCAACCGTGAGCAGGCGCTGCTTTTGAATCTTCAGCACACATATGCAATTGTTAATAAATATAACAGTTGGAAAAATATGTGTATATAAACACAGATTCCTAACTCTCTGAACTATTACAAATATTTAGATTATTATTTCTATAAATAATATGGACACATATATAGCCATTCAAAATGTCATTTGTACAACAGAAAAAAAACAACTAAGCAATAAAATAATACTTTAAATATATCAATATTCACAGTCCTTCAAAGATTAAAAAAATACATATTTTGGGGGCTGAGATTTACTATTCTACCTCCATTCAAACAGAAATAGGCGAAACTGCATAGAATTTAAGGAGGGCATATTTGCTATTTCATCTCCAGTCCCACTTACATTAGGAGAAAATAATTATGATGGGGATGGGGGGTAGGTAGATTTTCTATTTTAAACCTAGTCCAACAAACATAAGGGAAAATATATAAATAGAAGCCGGGACAGATTAACTCCAGTTAACAAAAAATGGGTAATAGAATATATTTGTATGTGTGTGTGTGTGTGTGTGCATGGGGTATGTTTCAGTATCCTAACCATAAATAAGCTACATTTAGTAAACATTAAATACATTTTATTTGCATGTAATTCTATGTCATATGAGCAATCATACAACTCTGTGAAATATTAATATAAATTAAATAGTTTAAGAGTAAAGTAAACTAAATGTGTACTCTGAAAAATAAACATATTTCTTTCTAAAGCTATATCAGGTCACATACTTTACATTTTAAAAACGAAATAAAAAAAATAAACGTATAATTTTGAAATCCATTTTTTTCAGAAATTAAATGAGAATTGTTCTTTAAATTTATAAATTAATTTTAGAAAATGGTCCCCAAAATTCTACGTAGAAAAGAAATCTACAATTTTGAAGGAAAACTCAATTTTTTCAAATTATTGAACATAAATTTACGTCAAAGTTTAATAATTCAATATTTCAAATTCAATAAATACCATGAAAGTTAATTGAATAATGATAAATTAATATACATTTTAATAATTTCAGCATTTAAACGCATAGCCATAAAATAAAACAGTACCTATCCACTTACCCAATGAAACCCATTAAACAGAAAACATTTTTAATTAGTTACAAATAAATATATTATTAGTAATTAATAATGTAACTAAATAAAAATGAAATATAACTATAATTAAAATGTAAAGAATATAAATGTAATAAATAATTTCACAAATATTTCTAAATAAATGTATGCAAAAAGAAACACAACTCAACACAACAATTATATTATATACCGCAATACTTTAATATACTATATTTTAAACCTCACTCTTTCTTACAAAGATTGAAAATACAGCAAAACAATATACATACCTTCTCTGTTCTACAATATTTTGCCATTGAAGATATTTTGAAATCAACATTAGTGTCAAGTGATATTTAGGAGTCACTGTTAAGATAAGACAGGATGCCACAACTCTGCTGATTTCAGGTCTTACTCTCTGTGACCATATTAGCCCCAGACCTGCCAACACACCTGGTGCAACAGTGTGGCACATGATATAGACAAAGCAAACACAAGGAGATGATGGACGGAGCGCTGAAACTTTCCAGACACTCACCCCCAATCACAGATCTGGGTTGAATCCATCATTGTTCTTTAACTCCCTATGCCACCCCAGTTCAGACCCAGCTAAATGCAAACCAGTCTGACCCCTGTGCCTCATGGGAACAGTCCAGCCGAACTGCTAAGCCATGTCTTCCCTGGACCGGAAACAAGCATCCTGGGACCTGTTTCGGGGTAACACCCTCATCAGCCAGGCTAGCTTGAATCCAGTGGCAAAGTGAACAAGGGACCCACATCTGGGCATACCCTGCCAACTTAGGGCAAACAAAGCAACATCTGGGCATACCCTGCCAACTTAGGGCAAACAAAGCAAACACAAGGAGATGATGGACGGAGGCGCTGAAACATTTCAGACACTCACCCCCTGTCACAGATCTGGGTTGAATCCATCATTGTTCTTTAGCTCACTCTGCTACCCCAGTTCAGGCACAGCTATATGCAAATCATTCTTTAATTTATTTCTTGGTAAATTCTGTTTTTGTAAATTCTTGTCTGTCATCATTACGCAGGTAAATACTCTTTATTGCTTGTTCTTTTATTATCTGAGCTGCTGTAGCTAAACATGTTTTTCAGTAGCGTCAAGAAGCTCCGGTATTTGTTGGATTTGTCATTCAGCATAAATGATGTATATAACTGGTCACTGGATTGCACATGGGCCAATATTCCCTTAAGTCTGCTACATAGGCAAGCCGCACTGACAACTGTAGCACTAGCCTCTTCTCACAAACGAAGTTAAAGAATAATGGGGCATATTATCAAGAACGGCGTTAAAATTATCGCCGGTTTAGCGGCAGAAAACTGCCGCTAAAGCGGTGATAATGGTCTTGATAATATGCCCTTGAGAAGCTCAATAGAAGCCCATGTTCACACCAGAACATGGACTTCTATTGAATTCTCAAGGGCATATTATCAAGCCCATTACTCGCCGCTTTAGCGGCAGTTTTCTGCCGCTAAACCGGCGATAATTTTAACGCCGTTCTTGATAATATGCCCCAATATTAGCTGACTTAAACTGGGGCTAAACAATCTCTTGTAACATGAGACTATTGTGATGTCTGTTTTCATTTAGGGAAATATTTATCTGCTACACGCATTGACATGTGAGAATGATTGCAGTAAAATAGTGAAATGATACGAAATTTGCCAGCAGAGCATTTATGGTTTGACTGCATGCCCAAGGAGCATCCATGTTAAATTGCGCTTAATTTTTGGAAGCTGAGATTTCCACAGGATTAGCCTGCACGCCAGAAAATAGCGGTCAAAATAACATTGTTTATCTGTAGCGTTATTGCCACCTAGTGGTCACTATAATGTTACATGAAAATAAAAACATTTTAAAATGTTAGCTCTATTGAGTTTGCTAGATTACATAAATCAAAAGGCTCGACATACATATTTAAAAAATGTACTTAGTAATGACCTTATAATTATAAATAAATATTCGGATGTCAAGATGTTTACCCAAATATCCTCATATAATTTTCACGGAGGAAACGACCGAGTTACATGTCAATGTGTTGTACTGTAATTGTGCTTATATAGCGCTTACTACCCCTAATGAGGTGTTGAAGTGCTTTACACCAGGTAACAGTGGTTAGTCCAATGTTATTGGTTACTGTTGATTAGTCCTTTATGCTCAGACAAACCATTCTATGCATTGCTCCAGTTTCTTTGTGGTAGATTAAACTAAGAGAATTTGGATGTCATTATTAGGGGAGGGAATATGTGAGTTAATGCAGATGCTTGGTAGAGTTAATAGATGAGCTAGATAAGGTTAGATATTATTAGGTTGTAGTGGTATGACTTTCAAAAAAGGTGAAGTTGTGATCGTTGAATTGTGTTTGCAGAAATATATTAATAGAGATGAAGGCAAAAATGCAAGTGCCTTAGAGAGGGGTGTGCTCATACAGGAAAGCCATGCAGAGAATGCAAAGGAATCAGAGAGTCATTTGAAAAGAAAAAGGAGAGGGTACAATCAGAAATTTTAGGTAAAGATCAGCTTTTCGTGCCAGATTTTCATTCAGGAATATAGATGATGCTTTTGAGACCACATGCAATTTGAGGATGGAAGACTCTAGACAGAAGCACCATTATTTGCATGTGAAGATAACCCTGTCATTGGTACCTTTGATAGGCACTAGAATTGGGCTAACAGTGTGCTTTGTGCTACATTCCCGCTACACTATCTCTTCAGCAAGGACAGCTGACCAGCTCAGGGGGAAAAATAATGGCTGGGCACAAACCTTGAAAGGAGAGTCTGCAAATACTGGTGGGATGTCTTCTCAAGTTTGGCTCATAGTATTAATTGCAAAGCAAAATCGATCCATTTTGGACATCTGCAGCTTGACATTGTACAAGATGGAGGGTGAGGACAGCTAACAAAGTCAGTGGCAGTGGCAGGAGGCTGGAGCTCTAGACACCACAAATGTAATGAAAACATTGGGGCTTATTTACAAGCCCCTTATGCCACTTTTGCGTCATTTTTAACATGGGAAAAGTGACGCAAAAGTGGCGCAAGGGGCTTGTAAATCTGCCCCATTGTTTGGAAGGGGCTGCAGAATAGAATTCCTGAAGCACTGCCAAAGGGCAGACTGTGGGCAGAGGAGTGGAAATGCTGATTCAGTTGTGCAAGGTGAAGTGGGCTCTTAAGGTAAGGCTCAGCCTTTTGTCGATCTTGATTACACTTTCAGTTGGGCTGATGACAGAAGTGCAGAAACCTCACATGTCATTTATCAGCAGGATTACATTAATTAGTGTCCATCCCCTCAAACCCCCTCCATTGATGCCAAGAGCTGCAAGAAAATTTGCATTTAACCAAGTGTTAAGTCAGCATTGAGCCACAACTGCTGCAACAGGCTCTAATTGTTTCTGTATAATGATATCTTTCTGAATGTCCCTCAAAGATATATGCAGATGACACAGCACAATAGAGGTTACCCTGTTAAGGTGTTTGGTGTACGCCTACAAGGGTTGGCACACTTTACCTTTCCCATTGGTGGGGTAATTATAGTGTGCCACTCAAGACCTGTGTAAGATCAGATGTACGCCAAAGGACAGGCCTAGCCACGGATTTGAATAAAGGGAGGCCAGGTCGCTCATGGCAGAAAGGATCACTCTGTGTGGCACTATTTTGTGCATCATTGAAAGCAAAGGCTCAGCAGGCCCCCCACCCACTTTACTCACACCTTGACAATAAAGATTTTAGTGAATGAGCAATTTGGGACAGTATCAGGTCACGGTGATTTGGCTATAATGTGTGTGTCCAAGTGCCCTACTTTGCATGTCTATTTTTTCATACTCTCCCACTTCCTTAGCTATGTTCCCACCATGGTGTCCTTCCTTGAAATTATTTATATTATAACATGTATTTGTAAAGAGCATGTTTACCCTTGAGTCTCTTGGCACTGAAATATGAGAGGGTTATTGTTACCCAACTCATTGGTACTCCACCAGGATACAAATCTGTGACCATGAGGCCAAACCCAGATTCTTGGAATCTGTGCTACCATCTGAGCCACCAAACCCAGATGTTTATTGAATTTGTGAGGGTAAAACTACACAATTCACAGCCTGTAAGCAGGTAGTGTGCACAAAATATTTATAGGATACAAAAAAAAACAATGGGGATTTTTAAAGTGTAGCAAACTTGTTATACCTGACAGCCTTAGGTTGGTCTTCCCCCACGTTTTGCCTGCCTCCCTCCACATTTCTGAATTCTTTTTTCTGGTTTTAGGGCTCTGAGCACTTTACCACTGCTAACCAGTGATAAAGTGCATGTGTTTCTCTCTTAAACATGTTATGTTTGACTTACACCTGTTTGGTATATTTAATTTACCTGTGTAGGAGAGTAGGATCTGCCTCTTATGTTGCCCCCACTTTTTTTCTGATGTTTACACTGGTTTCTGGCTATAGTCTGGCTGGGTCCCTGCCAATCAGGGCCCCAGCCTCTCTGTTCTCTCTAAATGACTTGGAGTGCACTCTAGGTGCACTAGTGATTGGATACTGTGGTACCTTATGAGTCCCTAGTATATGGTACCTTAGGTACCAAGGGCATAGGTACTTCACAGGCCTACCAGGGGCTGAAGCATGTATTATGCCACCCCTGGGAAGCAGACTAAATCTGACACCACAGGCCTCCTACTGCAGCCTGGGTGAGGTGGTGCTAGCACCCCTCACTGAGATATAGGTTTCCTATATCTCTCCTGCACACACATTCAAACCTATCAGTCACCCCTAAGGCAGGCCCTATCAATCCTGAGGGCAGGGTGCTTGGTTCCTATGTGAGAGGGTGCCTCTGCCTGAGCAGGGCCCCTCTGCAGCTCTCAGAGTCCATTCTCTGGCGCTGTTTGTGGATGCGGTTAAACCATATACTCTTAAGTGCATTATATCCTCGCTGTAGAATGCTAACTTTGGAATGGCTGCATCAAAACATGTCGTGTTTGGTGTCAAACATCTTGGAATACTACCCCCCCCGCCAGTTCTGGCGGCGGGGGTAGCATTCCCACCCTTCTAGAGGGATAGACATGTACCTACTGTGGAAACGCGGTAGAATCCTGCAGAGCCCTGGCATCACAAAATGGATGCCACCAGTCACAGACACTGGACTGCCCTCCTGCTGATGACCGAAGCTTGCAGTGGAGGAAGCCCAAAAATAGGTATCCTGTCACAGGAGGGTGTGACCACCTTCCAGACATGGTTTAGTGTATTGGGGCTGGGTGGGTGCACTCTTAGAGTGCTTTGAAGTCCTGCACTGGGGAGCAGAAGGCTCCTCTGTGCATATGCCAGTTCAAACCAGCTCAGGGGCTACCTGCCCCTGCTCTGGCGCGAAACTGGACAAAGGGAAGTGGGTGTAGCCACCCACTCCCCTGACCCGCCCATAGGTGGGGTCATAGAGCTAGTCCCTCCCTTTCTTTTAGTATAAGAGGGGGAACCTGTGCATTGCAAACTAGATACCCCTGGACGACGCTCTACAAGAAGAATCCCGGACCTTCGACGTTCCACTACCTTTGGAAGACGGAAGAATCTCCATTGGAGTCAAGGAGTGACTCCCCTGCTTGGCAGGCACCAAAAACAACAACGACGGTCGCAGACTACGCCGCTCCTGCCAGAGCCCGAAGTCCCTGCAGCCCAGGAAGAGGATTTCCTGACCCCTCCAAGGCCATCGTGAGTCCCCAGCAAAGCTGAGGCAAGTGGACCTCACGAGCAACGAGGAACCTCAGACCCTGGGTACCGTGCACTATTGTCAAGTGCAACCCCTTCACGACGTTCTATGAACTTGTGCTTTGGACCACGTGTGGTCCCAGCCTCCAGCAGAGATCCTTCCCAAAATCAGAGGCCTACACTGTCCTGAGTGACCGTGGGCCCCTGTTGAGTGAATCCTCCTGAGGCATCTTTGCGATCCCCTTGCCAGCCGGCTTGTGGGTCCCCAGAAGACTTTCTAAAGAAACCAAAGGGCTCCCTGGTTGCTCCAGGCCTGCTCTGACCTACCCTCACGGGGTAAGTCCCCCAGATCTTGCTGGTCTGCACCATTGACTTTTCCTTTCCACCACGAGACTTGCGGCTACCAAGGCTTGTTAGCTCCAATCGAGTCGCCGACACCTCAGTAAGCTGCAGACATCATGGGACACACCGAATCCAGCTCCTGGTCATCATCGACGCTGCCTGGACCACGTGGTCGAAGAGTCAAGACACCAGCGAACGACCTGAATCTGTCAACGACGGTGGGCATTCATTTTCCTTGCCCCGGGTCACTGCCAAGTGCCCTTGAACACTGTCCCCTCTGCTTTCAGGTCTTCCTCCTTCCGAATCCAGGCTTGGATTCCAACGGACACTTCTTCTGTCGCCGCAAGCAGCAAGTCTTCACTGGCTCCCATTGAAAACGACGCCGCGACCCGACACCAAAGGACACCTATGCACCCGGCTCCCCTGGGTGAGGTAACTTTAGCATTACGGTGCTCCCGTGGGTGTGGGCCCTAGAACTACTTACCCTGTAAGTGACTTGCTTGTAGCTACCCTGGAAGTGCCCTAAAACTCTTATTTTCTAAGTGCGACAATTGCGCTGACTCATACAGGGTTCGCGTCTGTGTTAGACACATCGCGTCCATCTCCCTTGAAACACTATCTATCACCGTGTCCTGCGACTCGTACTGAGTCCGATCGGTGTTCGCCTCGAACACACAAGGGGCCTGTAACATTGAAATATCCATTGCGCTGACTCGTACAAGGTTCGCGTCTGTGTTAGACACAGCGCGTCCATCTCCCTTGCAACTCTATCTGTAACCGCGTCCTTCGACTCGTACAAGGACCGATCGGTGTGTTCGCCTCGAACACGCAAGGGACCTTTAACATTGAAATCTCAATTGCGTCTCTTTGCATAGACTCGTACAGGACTCACACCGGTGCCAGGACACCGCGTCCGTCCCCTGTGGGTCTCCTACAACTACCTGGGGTGGTTCTTGGGGTCCCTCGATTCTAACTGCTCTAGACCTAGGTCTAGCCAAACTAAGATTGTGATATTTGATTGTGCTAACTTATTTTGATAACATTTGATTTGTACATATGTTCCTGACTTCTAATCTCATAAAGAGATTAGTAGAGAGTTGGTTATTAATAAATACATATATATTTGATATATATACCTGTGTGGTGTCTTTTCATTTGGTGACTCAAGAGATTGTGTGGTAAAACAAGCTGCTTTACATTCCTCCAAGACTTAGCCTGAAGGCTGCTCTCCACAGCTACCACTAGGATAGCTTTCTATAAAGGTTGTCTTAAACCTACCAACCATATGAGTCGAATTGTTCTGGTGCAAGGTGTCCACTTTAATTAGTGAACTGCATATACCAGGCCAACTTCTCACAACCTGTAAGTCC
>CAWUFW010032343.1:0-14071 GCA_963921515.1 Calotriton arnoldi | reverse complement strand
ATCTGTGCTGATGATTCCGTTGGCACATCCATGACCAGGCTGATGTGACGGGAGCCCTCATTTGGTGCTAATTGTTGATTGTGTGACCAAGTGCTCAGCTGACATGATGGGGCCCTACTGAGGCAACATATGGCACAGCTTTCCTCACACAGGAGTGGAGTCCCCTCATGGCAGTGTGTACACGTGTGACATTGCCTGCGCCCAAGGTGTGTGTTGTATGTGCATGTCTGTGTGTTCACTTCCATTTATCTGCGCATGCTGTGATCCCTAGTGTTGTACCTGTTTGTGATGCTTGCTGACTTGAGCTATGTTCCCCCAAAGTCTTCTCCCTGTGTTCTCTGTGATGTGGGTGCATGGCACATTACTGGTCATCAGGGTGTCACCCATAGGTGTGTTTGCTGTCAGGGCTGAGTTTGTGTGCAGACGCAGATGGGTCACAGTCAGGTTTCCCCTTGGCACTTGTTGTTTGCCCCTGTCATGTGATTTTCAGTTCGTGTTATCTTTAAGTTATTGTGACACGTTGTGTGTGTGACTGCTGGCACTCCTCAGGGTCCGGGCTGCGATGTTGGTTGTTGTCTATGTGTGTTCTTTGTGGGTGACCTTGGCTTCTTCATTGGTGTGTGACTGTGGCTGGGATCCCATTGGTTGGTGTGGTATCGCCGTCATGTCCATGTACAGCGTAGTGTGCAGTGTGTCAGACATTCAGGAGTCTTGTTGAGTGGCCATGTGTGATGTGTTTCTGCACCTTGGTTCCCACCCACCACCCTGGAATAGTCATGGGTGCATGTGCAATGTCACCAGTGCATGTGTACTTCACTGCTGCACATTGTTGGAGGTCGAGGGGTGTGGTCTTGAGTGTGTGCAGATGGGAGTTGTTGCCCAGCTAGACCCCTGCCTCCATGTTGGCCTTGGCTTACTGGCCATGCTGATTGATTTGTGCTTGTGTCGGTGTGATGGTAGTTTGTTGCTCAGGACACATGACTGTGGTTCACAGTGTGAACCACATTCAGCTTTGTCATCAGAGTGGGATTTTTATGCAGCCAAGGGTCACCACATTGTGGGGGCCCTGGGGGTGGTGCTGTGGTGTGTCTGTGTCTTGCTGTGTCAGTTGTTGTTCCTACTGTGCCTGTGTGACATGTGTGTTTTGTGCTCCCTCTCATCTGACAATGCCTGCTTGCCCACATAGGGGATTTGGATCCATGAGTTACCTTAGTGTGGCAGTGTATGCACATCTGTATGATTGGTATTCAGCTCTCCTCATGTGTTGTGTGGTTACCTGGGGACACTGGCACCCCCCCTCACCTGCTGTGTATGATGACAGTGTTGGTCTGCCTGTTTGTGTTTGTGCATCTGCACCACTGCATTGGCATATCTTGGGTGTGCCATTGGCTGTATGTTGTTTGGTGTGTTTCCCCTGCTGTCCCTGGGACTCCTAGGTCATCGGTCAGCACAGTGATCATGGTTTGTGTGTCCCATTGCTGCCATGGTATGGTATCTGTTCACCTCACATCTGCTGTCTCCACAGGATATCTGCATTTGTGTGCCCATTGGTGCAAATATGTGGTTCTGCATTCTGATGGTCACTTCTGTCATTGTGTCATTGATGAATGTTGACGGTGTCAGCCCCCATGGGTGTTGTTTGTCTGCACATGGCCAAAGGAATGTCTCATTTGCACTGCAGTATTTGGCTCACCCAATTTATGTTGCAATGGGACACATACACTACTTTGCCACAGATGAGTTTTTGGTTCTGTGACCAGGAATGATCCATGCAGTTTGGCAGTTGCAGCTCTTTCTTTGTCAACACTTACCTTTTGGTCACTGTGATGATGGGGGTGTAGACCCCATTGCCACAATGGTCAAAATGTGCTTCAGCTATGGACCCCACACTTCCATTTTGGTCACTGTGATGATGGGGGTTTAGACCCCATTGCCACAATGGTCAAAATGTGCTTCAGCTATGGACCCCACACTTGCCTTTTGGTCACTGTGATGATGGGGGTTTAGACCCCATTGCCACAATGGTCAAAATGTGCTTCAGCTATGGACCCCACACTTGCCTTTTGGTCACTGTGATGATGGGGGTTTAGACCCCATTGCCACAATGGTCAAATTGTGCTTCAGCTATGGACCCCACACTTGCCTTTTGGTCACTGTGATGATGGGGGTTTAGACCCCATTGCCACAATGGTCAAAATGTGCTTCAGCTATGGACCCCACACTTGCCTTTTGGTCACTGTGATGATGGGGGTTTAGACCCCATTGCCACAATGGTCAAAATGTGCTTCAGCTATGGACCCCACACTTACCTTTTGGTCACTGTGATGATGGGGGTTTAGGCCCCATTGCCACAATGGTCATGGGCTGCTTGCATTGTGGGTGCCACACACATATATGTGTGGCACATGTGCTAGGGGGTCACATTGTATGTTCAAAGTCATGTTCGGTGTTGTAGGCATTTGACACAGCCTACACACGCTTGTCATGGTGGTGGGGGGATGTCTTTATCTTGCATTCCCTAGGTTGTGGTGTGCTGGTTGTGTCATGCATTGTCCATCCTATGAGTGGGGGTGGTAGTAGTGGTAGGCATCCAGCCCCCCTGGGTGAGGGTGGTAGTCGTGGTAGGCATCCAGCCCCCCTGGGTGAGGGTGGTAGTAGTGGTAGGCATCCAGCCCCCCTGGCTAAGGGTGGTAGTAGTGGTAGGCATCCAGCCCCCTGGCTAAGGGTGGTAGTAGTGGTAGGCATCCAGCCCCCCTGGCTAAGGGTGGTAGTAGTGGTAGGCATCCAGCCCCCCTGGGTGAGGGTGGTAGTAGTGGTAGGCATCCAGCCCCCCTGGCTAAGGGTGGTAGTAGTGGTAGGCATCCAGCCCCCTGGCTAAGGGTGGTAGTAGTGGTAGGCATCCTGCCCCCCTGGGTGAGGGTGGTAGTGGTGGTAGGCATCCAGCCCCCTGGGTGAGGGTGGTAGTAGTGGTAGGCATCCAGCCCCCCTGGCTAAGGGTGGTAGTAGTGGTAGGCATCCAGCCCCCTGGCTAAGGGTGGTAGTAGTGGTAGGCATCCAGCCCCCCTGGCTAAGGGTGGTAGTAGTGGTAGGCATCCAGCCCCCTGGCTAAGGGTGGTAGTAGTGGTAGGCATCCAGACCCCCTGGGTGAGGGTGGTAGTAGTGGTAGGCATCCAGCCCCCCTGGCTAAGGGTGGTAGTAGTGGTAGGCATCCAGCCCCCCTGGCTAAGGGTGGTAGTAGTGGTAGGCATCCAGCCCCCCTGGCTAAGGGTGGTAGTAGTGGTAGGCATCCTGCCCCCCTGGGTGAGGGTGGTAGTGGTGGTAGGCATCCAGCCCCCCTGGGTGAGGGTGGTAGTAGTGGTAGGCATCCAGCCCCCCTGGCTAAGGGTGGTAGTAGTGGTAGGCATCCAGCCCCCCTGGCTAAGGGTGGTAGTAGTGGTAGGCATCCAGCCCCTGGCTAAGGGTGGTAGTAGTGGTAGGCATCCAGCCCCCTGGGTGAGGGTGGTAGTAGTGGTAGGCATCCTGCCCCCCTGGGTGAGGGTGGTAGTGGTGGTAGGCATCCAGCCCCCCTGGGTGAGGGTGCTAGTAGTGGTAGGCATCCAGCCCCCTGGCTAAGGGTGGTAGTAGTGGTAGGCATCCAGCCCCCTGGCTAAGGGTGGTAGTAGTGGTAGGCATCCAGCCCCCTGGCTAAGGGTGGTAGTAGTGGTAGGCATCCTGCCCCCTGGGTGAGGGTGGTAGTGGTGGTAGGCATCCAGCCCCCCTGGGTGAGGGTGGTAGTAGTGGTAGGCATCCAGCCCCCCTGGCTAAGGGTGGTAGTAGTGGTAGGCATCCAGCCCCCTGGCTAAGGGTGGTAGTAGTGGTAGGCATCCAGCCCCCTGGCTAAGGGTGGTAGTAGTGGTAGGCATCCAGCCCCCTGGGTGAGGGTGGTAGTAGTGGTAGGCATCCAGCCCCCTGGCTAAGGGTGGTAGTAGTGGTAGGCATCCAGCCCCCCTGGGTGAGGGTGGTAGTGGTGGTAGGCATCCAGCCCCCTGGGTGAGGGTGGTAGTAGTGGTAGGCATCCAGCCCCCTGGCTAAGGGTGGTAGTAGTGGTAGGCATCCAGCCCCCCTGGCTAAGGGTGGTAGTAGTGGTAGGCATCCAGCCCCCCTGGCTAAGGGTGGTAGTAGTGGTAGGCATCCAGCCCCCCTGGCTAAGGGTGGTAGTAGTGGTAGGCATCCAGCCCCCTGGGTGAGGGTGGTAGTAGTGGTAGGCATCCAGCCCCCTGGCTAAGGGTGGTAGTAGTGGTAGGCATCCTGCCCCCCTGGGTGAGGGTGGTAGTGGTGGTAGGCATCCAGCCCCCCTGGGTGAGGGTGGTAGTAGTGGTAGGCATCCAGCCCCCTGGCTAAGGGTGGTAGTAGTGGTAGGCATCCAGCCCCCCTGGCTAAGGGTGGTAGTAGTGGTAGGCATCCAGCCCCCTGGCTAAGGGTGGTAGTAGTGGTAGGCATCCAGCCCCCCTGGCTAAGGGTGGTAGTAGTGGTAGGCATCCTGCCCCCTGGGTGAGGGTGGTAGTGGTGGTAGGCATCCAGCCCCCCTGGGTGAGGGTGGTAGTAGTGGTAGGCATCCAGCCCCCCTGGCTAAGGGTGGTAGTAGTGGTAGGCATCCAGCCCCCTGGCTAAGGTTGGTAGTAGTGGTAGGCATCCAGCCCCCTGGCTAAGGGTGGTAGTAGTGGTAGGCATCCAGCCCCCCTGGCTAAGGGTGGTAGTAGTGGTAGGCATCCAGCCCCCCTGGCTAAGGGTGGTAGTAGTGGTAGGCATCCAGCCCCCTGGGTGAGGGTGGTAGTAGTGGTAGGCATCCAGCCCCCTGGCTAAGGGTGGTAGTAGTGGTAGGCATCCAGCCCCCTGGCTAAGGGTGGTAGTAGTGGTAGGCATCCAGCCCCCTGGCTAAGGGTGGTAGTAGTGGTAGGCATCCAGCCCCCTGGGTAGGGGTGGTGGTGCGCATTCAGGCCCCTGTGTGCATATGTGGCATTGGTGATGGGCATCCCGCCCCTATGGTGCTGCTGTTGCTGGTGTAAGTATATTCAGCATCCCCGTGTGTGTGTGTGATGTGTGGTGTACGTGTTGTATGTGTTTTGTGGTTGGTGTCTGGCTTACCTTCTGCGCCGTACGCGTCCGTGCCTGTTCCGGTAGTAAATGTAGAATATTGGTATGATTGGGACGAAGGGATTCATGGTTGGTTCGTGTCGTTCGTCCTTCTCGTTGCTTGGCGTCGTCCTCGTCGCTTCGCCTCGTCCTCGTCGCTTCGCGTCGTCCTCGTCGGTGCCGTGTTCGTCTCGGAGCCGTGGATCGTGTTGTGGCGCGAATCGGAGCTTATGTGCGCCTCTCCCGGATGCTTTGACGTGCCGTGCGTAGCGACGGGTTCGGAGCGTACGGAAAGCGCATCGTACTTGTCCGGCCGGACGGGGCTGCATTTTTCCTTCCGTGCGACTCGATTCGGCGTTTCCGGATTCGCCTCGGTCGGAGAACAGGACCTGGTTTGGGTGAGTACGGCTCGGCCGGATTTTTTGCTGTTGTGCGCATCGTACTTGCTCGTTCGGTGTACTGTACGGATCGGTCGGGAAACAGGCTTTCGCATGGCTTTTTTCCCGACCGAATGGTATTGGGTGCGCCTCCGACCGAGATCGGAATCGGCCCCTATGTGTGCACTCATGCAATTAGCCAGTCACTATCCATCTTCTCCTGCAATTACCCAGTGACTACCCTTGCACTTATACAATCACCCAAGCACCACCCAGGGAGTTATGCAATCAGTCAGGCAGATCTATTACATGTCTCAGTTTCTAGGTTTCACTATATTCCAGAAATATTGTATATATATTTCTTTTAGATATCATGATGATCTGAAAAGGTAGAGACATATGTATGCATGCTTTTAACAATATGGAGAGAGTTATAGTTGAGTCATGCAATAGTCTGCTGCTTTATATTTGGCTAGGCGGAACACTCATGCAGTTATAAAAACACCCAAGTACTTCCCATGCAGAGTTCGAATGATCCAGGCACTACATATGCACTGCTGTAATCACTCAGGCATTACTGCTACTCTCATGCAAGCACCAAGGTATTACCCATGCAGTCTTTGAATCATGTAGTCACTACTCATGCTCTTATATAATCAACCAGGCACTACTGTTGCACTCCTTCAATCATGGAGGCACTACCCTTGTACTTATGTAATCACTCAGCCAGTACTCATACACTTATAAAATCACTCAGACACTATATTTGCAGTCTTGTAATCACTCAGGCACTACCTTAGTACTTCTGTAATCACTCAGGCAGTAGTCATGGACTTATAAAATCACCCACTCACTTCCTATGTACTTTAGTAATCCCCCAAATATTACCCCTGCAGTCATGCAATAAGTCAGGTACTACTTATGTACTATCCCTGCAGTCTTGCAATCATGGAGGCTGTACCTATGCACTCATGTAATAACCCAGGCACTAGCCTTGCAGTTGTAGAAGCACCCAGGCCCTACTGTTGCACTAATCTATTCACCTAGGCACTACTCCATGAGTCATCTATGCCTTCGGTGCTATTTATACACTTATCTATGCACTCAAACTCTATGTGTGCACTCATGCAATTAGCCAGTCACTATCCATCTTCTCCTGCAATTACCCAGTGACTACCCTTGCACTTATACAATCACCCAAGCACCACCCAGGGAGTTATGCAATCAGTCAAGCAGATCTATTACATGTCTCAGTTTCTAGGTTTCACTATATTCCAGAAATATTGTATATATATTTCCTTTAGATATCATGATGATTTGAAAAGGAAGAGACATATGTATGCATGCTTTTAATAATATGGAGAGACTTATAGTTGAGTCATGCAATAGTCTGCTGCTTTATATTTGGCTAGGCGGAACACTCATGCAGTTATAAAAACACCCAAGTACTTCCCATGCAGTCTTCAAATGATCCAGGCACTACAAATGCACTGCTGTAATCACTCAGGCATTACTGCTGCACTCATGCAAGCACCAAGGTATTACCCATGCAGTCTTTGAATCATGTAGTCACTACTCATGCTCTTATATAATCACCCAGGCACTGCTGTTGCCTTCCTTCAGTTATGGAGGCACTACCCTTGTACTTATGTAATCACTCAGCCAGCAGTCATGCTGTTATGAAATCACCCAGGCACTACCTTTGCACTTATTTATACACTCAGGCACTACCTCAGTAGTCCTGAAATCACCCAAGAAGTACCCATGCACTTATAAAATCACCCAGTGACTTTCTATGTAGTCATGTAAATCACCAGATATTATTCCTGTAGTCATGCAGTCATCCAGGCGTTGAAATATGTACTACTTTAATTCCCCAGACGTTACTTCTTTACTCATGCAATCACCAATGCATTAGGTATACAGTGCTTTAATCACCCAGACACTATCCTTGCACTCTTTCAATCACGCACGCACTACTCTTGTACCTATGTAATGATTCAGCCAGTACTCATACACTTATAAAATCAGTCAGGCACTACATTTGCAGTCTTGCAATCACTCAGGCACTACCTTAGTACTTCTGTAATCACCCAGGCAGTAGTCATGGACTTATAAAATCACCCACTCACTACATATGTACTCTAGTAATCCCCCAAATATTACCACGGCAGTCAAGCAATAAGTCAGGCACTACTTACGTACTATCCCTGCAGTCTTGCAATCATGGAGGCTGTACCTATGCACTCATGTAATAACCCAGGCACTAGCCTTGCAGTCGTAGAAGCACCCAGGCCCTATTGTTGCACTCATCTATTTACCTAGGCACTACTCCATGAGTCATCTATGCCTTCAGGTGCTATGTATACACTTATCTATGCACTCAAACTCTATGTGTGCACTCATGCAATTAGCCAGTCACTATCCATCTTCTCCTGCAATTACACAGTGACTACCCCTGCACTTATACAATCACCCAAGCACTACCCATGGAGTTATGCAATCAGTCAGGCAGATATAATACTTGTCTCAGTTTCTAGGTTTCACTATATTCCAGAAATATTATATATATATATTTCTTTTAGATATCATGATGATTTGAAAAGATAGAGACATATGTATGCATGCTTTTAACAATATGGAGAGACTTATAGTTGAGTCATGCAATAGTCTGCTGCTTTATATTTGGTGAGACCCAACACTCATGCAGTTATAAAAACACCCAAGTACTTCCCATGCAGACTTCGAATGATCCAGGCACTACATATGCACTGCTGTAATCACTCAGGCATTGCTGCTGCACTCATGCAAGCACCAAGTTATTACCCATGCAGTCTTTGAATCATGTAGTCACAACTCATGCTCTTATATAATCACCCAGGCACTACCGTTGCACTCCTTCAATCATGGAGGCACTACCCTTGTACTTATGTAATCACTCAGCCAGTACTCATACACTTATAAAATCACTCAGGCACTACATTTGCAGTCTTGTAATCACTCAGGCAGTACCTTAGTACTCCTGTAATCACCCAGGCAGTAGTCATGGACTTAGAAAATCACCCACGCACTTCCTATGTACTTTAGTAATCCCCCAAATTTAACCCCTGCAGTCATGCAATATGTCAGGTACTACTTATGTACTATCCCTGCAGTCTTCCAATCATGGAGGCTGTACCTAGGCACTCATGTAATAACCCAGGCACTAGCCTTGCAGTTGTAGAAGCACCCAGGCCCTACTGTTGTACTCATCTATTCACCTAGGCACTACTCCATGAGTCATCTATGCCTTCAGGTGCTATTTATACACTTATCTATGCACTCAAACTCTATGTGTGCACTCATGCAATTAGCCAGTCACTATCCATCTTCTCCTGCAATTACCCAGTGACTACCCTTGCACTTATACAATCACCCATACACTACCCATGGAGTTATGCAATCAGTCAGGCAGATCTATTACATGTCTCAGTTTCTAGGTTTCACTATATTCCAGAAATATTGTATATATATTTCCTTTAGATATCATGATGATTTGAAAAGGAAGCGACATATGTATGCATGCTTTTAACAATATGGAGAGACTTATAGTTGAGTCATGCAATAGTCTGCTGCTTTATATTTGGCTAGGCGGAACACTCATACAGTTATAAAAACACCCAAGTACTTCCCATGCAGTCTTCAAATGATCCAGGCACTACATATGCGCTGCTGTAATCACTCAGGCATTACTGCTACATGCATGCAAGCACCAAGGCATTACCCATGCAGCCTTTGAATCATGTGGTCACTACTCATGCTCTTATATAATCACCCAGGCACTACCGTTGCACTCCTTCAATCATGGAGGCACAACCCTTATCCTTATGTAATCACTCAGCCAGTACTCATACACTTATAAAATCACTCAGGCACTCCATTTCAGTCTTGTAATCACTCAGGCACTACCTTAGTACTTCTGTAATCACTCAGGCAGTAGTCATGGACTTATAAAATCACCCACTCACTTCCTGTGTACTCTAGTAATTCCCCAAATATCACCCCTGCAGTCATGCAATAAGTCAGGTACTACTTATGTACTATCCCTGCAGTCTTGCAATCATGGAGGCTGTACCTATGCACTCATGTAATAACCCAGGCACTAGCCTTGCAGTCTTATAATCACCCAGGCCCTACTGTTGCACTCATCTATTCACCTAGGCACTACTCCATGAGTCATCTATGCCTTCAGGTGCTATTTATATACTTATCTAAGCACTCAAACTCTATGTGTGCACTCATGCAATTAGCCAGTCACTATCCATCTTCTCCTGCAATTACCCAGTGACCACCCTTCCACTTATTACAATCACCCAAGCACTACCCACGGAGTTATGCAATCAGTCAGGCAGATCTATTACATGTCTCAGTTTCTAGGTTTTACTATATTCCAGAAATATTGTATATATATTTCTTTTAGATATCATGATGATTTGAAAAGGGAGAGACATATGTATGCATGCTTTTAACAATATGGAGAGACTTATTGTTGAGTCATGCAATAGTCTGCTGCTTTATATTTGGCTAGGCCCAGCACTCATGCAGTTATAAAAACACCCAAGTACTTCCCATGCTGTCTTCAAATGATCCAGGCACTACATATGCACTGCTGTAATCACTCAGGCATTACTGCTGCACTCATGCAAGCACCAAGGTTTTACCCATGAGGTCTTTGAATCATGTAGTCACTACTCATGCTCTTATATAATCACCCAGTCACTACTGTTGCACTCCTTCAATCATGGAGGCACTACCCTTGTACTTATGTAATCACTCAGCCAGTTGTCATGCTGTTATGAAATCACCCAAGGCACTACCTTTGCACTTATTTATTCACTCAGGTTCTACCTCAGTAGTCCTGTAATCATCCAAGAAGTACCCATACACTTATAAAAATCACCCAGTGACTTTTTATGTAATCATTTTAAATCACCAGATATTATTCCTGTAGTCATGCAGTCATCCAGGCGTTACCTATCTACTCCTTTAATCCCCCAGACGTTACTCCTGTACTCATGCACTCACCAATGCATTAGGTATACAGTGCTTTAATCACCCAGACACTATCCTTGCACTCTTTCAATTACGCACGCACTACTCTTGTACTTATGTATTGACTCAGCCAGTACTCATACACTTATAAAATCACTCAGGCACTACATTTGCAGTCTTGTAATCACTCAGGCACTACCTTAGTACTTCTGTAATCACTCAGGCAGTACTCATGGACTTATAAAATCACCCACTCACTTCCTATGTACTCTAGTAATCCCCCAAATATTACCCCTGCAGTCATGCAATAACCCAGGCTCTAGTTATGTACTACCGCTGCAGTCATGCAAACATGCAGGCTGTATGTATGCACTCATGTAATAACCTGGGCACTACCCTTGCAGTCGTAGAATCACCCAGGTCCTACTGTAACAGTCATCTATTCACCTAGGCACTTCTCAATGATTCATCCTCCAGGCATTACCCCTGTAGTCATTAAATCACCCAGGCACTACCTATTCACTCATGCAGTCACCCAGGTATTACCCATGCACTCTTTCAATCACCCAGCCACTACCGATTAACTTATATAATCTCTCATGCACTACCCTTGCACTCCTTCAATCACGCATGCACTACCTTGTGCTTATGTAATCACTCAGCCTGTACACATGCACTTATAAAATCACCCAGGCACTATCTTTCCACTCCTCCAATCACTCAGGCATTCCCTCAGTACTCCTGCAATCACCCAAGCAGTACACATGCAGTCATAAAAACACCCACTCATTTGCTATGTACTACAGTAATCCCCCAGATGTTACCCCTTCAGTCATGCAATCACCCAAGCACTAGTTATGTACTACTCTTGCAGTTGTAGAATCACCCAGGTCCTACAGTTGCACTCATCTATTCACCTAGGTACTACTCAATGTATTTCTTTATTTAAAGATGACAATATTTGTATATAATTATTTTAATAATATTAAATAATTTTTAGAAAGATAATAAACGATACTTTTGTTATATTCTTCGTAATTATTAATAATATTCTGTATGACAAGAAAAGTAGCAAAGAAAAGACAACAAAGAAAACAGAGCTATTTAAATGAGAGAGAAAAGGAAAAATTAGTTGAAGTACAATTTGTGACGTTGAAGAAAAAGTCTTCTGGTAAGATAACGAAGGAATTTGTTAAAAGTCTTTTAAAAAATGTAATTGATTTTCAGAATGGAGAAAAGAGAAAGAAAAGTACTACAAGCAATCAGCAGAAAACAAAAAAAGGACAAATTAATGCAAAATCAGGTTATAGAAAAACAATCCATGTTGAAAAAAGGATGAAAGGATATAAAGACATTAGGGGTCGATTCCGATTCGGGCCGGAAAAAGCACCGACCGACTCGGATCCGGAAATAATACCGACCGACACGTACCTGTGGCGCCCGACACGCCAAGTACGATGCAAGGCGTGCAAAATCCGACCGACACTTACGGAACCCAAGTCGACCGACCGAGCCACACGGAAAACAGCAATCCGGCCGGAAAAACACGCGAATCGAACCGACCGACACGCACCCGGAACAAATCCGACCGAAACGTACACGCAAAATCGAAACCGCAAAGTACGATGCAAGGCGCGAAAACCACGAGCGAGTCGGACGGAGGCCAAGCCGTACGACCGACACGCATACAAAACCGAGTCGAGGCAACACAAAACACCGCGACCGACGCGTACGCAGCATAGAAAACTGCACATACACAGCGTGAACGAAACGGAGAAGACCGTACGAGACAAATGCAGGGTCTGACTCGGTCACAAGAACGTCTCCAACATACACAGACAGTACAAAGGAAAAATCACCCAAAAAAGGCCAAACAAGCAATTACCAAGCCAATAAATACTGGGGGGTGGGGACAGAGAACAAAGACACACCCACAACTCCACCCATATAAAGGACACAAATCACAACCATGAGCCTTTGCAAATGCAATTCCACTGCCAGCACCCAAGAGAAAGCAACCACACACCCACAGCTCATCCCTCACACAAGCCACACACCATCAGCACACCAACAAATACCTACCTCACATACACCCAGCAAAACACACACTCACACACCCTCACCTGCACACCAACACACACATCACTCACAATCACCACCCATCACCATGCCCCCCAAGAAGAATCCCAAGTTCCTAGATAGTGAATTGGAAGTCATGGTAGACGAGATCCTCAGGGTAGAGCCACAGCTGTTTGGCACACTGGTCCAACAGACCCCCATCTCCCAGAAAACCAAGATGTAGGAGAGGATCATCAACAGGGTGAACGCACAATCACCATGTCGGCGCACAAAGAGCGACATCCAGAACAGGTGGTATGACGTGCGCAGGAGGGTACGGGACCTGCTCAAAAAGACTACATCAACAGCCAACTCACCGGCAGTAGCCCTCCTGCCAAGCCAATATAACTCAGGCCCTGGGAGGAGAAGGTGCGGGCCATCCTTCCGCCAGTGAGCGTATATGGACTAGAGGACATCCCAGAGCCTGGTGAGTACACAACAAATGTACACAATATACTGCCACAAAACACACACACATCACTGTCAAGGGAGAGTCAAACCATGCACTCATAGCAATTACACAGCAACCAGAACAGAATCATCCCAAAATGTGTATGTCAGTCAGATAAACACAACACATGCCATCAAAAAAGTCACATCCAACTGTGCCATCAAATGTACAAACACAACTACAACTACAGCTAGGCAGTGGCACAAATAGAACTAACAAACACATCCAGACATGTAGTCACCACAACAACACCAACACACAGTGAAGAACACTCATAGGAAGGAATTCTGTGTATGCTGGCCAAGTCAGTGTAGCCAATAGCATCATGGGAGTCGCAGTCACACATATTGCCCCCCCACAACTGCCCCATCAACACCACCATGAACCATGCGCACATCACAGGGAGTAGAGAAGGACTCACAAGATGGCTGACACTGGCAACTGCTGTGGGGAGCACAAGGCCCTGCTGGCAACTGTGCACCAACAAACAGCAGGACACCACTGACTGACATCCTGAGAGACAACTTCCACTCCCTGCAATGCAAGCACGTTCCATGGTGGGATAACTGGCTGGCTGGCTGGGTGGGAAGGAGGACTTGCAGCACTAACCATAGTCACAAGCACCTCCCTCACACACCCCCCAACACAAACTCCACAGAACCCACCTGGTAGAATGCAATGCCCCCATCCTAACACAAGATCCCACAAAGAACCACCACCCTGGGTTATGTTGTGTGAAGCACAGGGACACTCTTGGGACTTTTAGCCAAACAACTGCCAGGACAACACTCCCAGCCATCCTGTCAGCACAGCCAGCCCACCCCACAGGGAAGCAGAGTCAAAGGAAGGAAGCATGGGCATGCTGGGAAGGGGGGTGGAGGCAATAGCATGATGGGTGTCGTAGTCACAGCTCTACATCCCCCACCACATGGCCCAGCAAGCTCACACTCACGCATGCACATCCCACAGAGAGTGGAAAGGC
>CAWUFW010032342.1:0-14071 GCA_963921515.1 Calotriton arnoldi | reverse complement strand
CTATTGCTTTTTTCTGCAATTCTCTTGCTTCTTTCTGTACTTCTCTTCCTTTTTTCTGCACCTTTCTTGTTTCTTTCTGCAGCTCTCTTCTCTGTTTCATCACTTCTCTTGCTTCTTTCTGCACCTCTGTTGCTTGTTTCAGCACTTCTCTTGCCTCTTTCTGCACTTCTTTTTCCTGTTTCTGCAACTCTCTTGCCTCTTTCTGCACCTCTGGTGGTTCTTTCTACACTTCTCTTGCTTCTTTCTATACCTCTCTTGCTTTTTTCTGCACCCCTTTTGCCTCTTTCTGCACCCCTCTTCCCTCTTTCTGCACCTCTCTTGCTTGTTTCTGCACCCCTGTTCCCTCTTCCTGCACCTCTCTTGCCTCTTTCTGTACCCCTGTGTAGGAGAGTAGGATCTGCTTCACATGGGTACCCCCACTTTTTGCTGATGCTTCACTGTTTTTCGACCTTAGTCTGGCTGGGGCCCTGCTAATCAGAACCCCAGCCTAGCTGCTTCCTCTCTAAAATGGTTTCCATGTGCCTTAGGCACATCTCTGATTGGAATCTGGAGTGCCCTTATAAGTCCCTAGTATATGTTTTACTATGTACCCAGGGCATAGGTACCTCAGAGGCCTACCAGGGGCTGCAGCATGTATTGTGCCACCCCTGGAAGGCCATCCAAACTGACACCACAGGTCTGCTACTGCAGCCTGGGTAAGGTGGTGCATGCACCCCTTACTGTGATATAGGCTACCTATATCACTATATACATACACACATATAAACCTATAAGTCACTCCTATGGCAGGCCTTATCAATCCTGAAGGCAGAGTGCGTGGTTCCTATGTGAGAGGGTGCCCCTGCATGAGCAGGGCCCCTCTGCAGCATTTGGAGACCCTTCTCTGATGCTGTTTGTAGTGCAGCCTGACCATATACTCTTAAGCGCATTATAACCTCGCGTTAAATGCTAACTTTGGGATGGCTGCACGGAAACATGTCGTGTTTGGTGTCAAACATCTTGGAATACTACCCCCCTGCCAGTTCTGGCGGCGGGGGTAGCATTCCACCCTTCTAGAGGGAAAGACATGTACACACCAGTATGCCCGGTACTGACTTTCCAGAGCCCTGGCATCACAAAATGGATGCCGCTGCCACAGACACGAGTCGGGCCTCCTGCTGCTGACCGAAACTCCGGCAGGGGAGGCCTGGACAATAGGTTTCCTGTCCCAGGGAGGCACATTTGGTGTCCCTGTGCATACCCCAGTTCAAACCGGCTCAGGGGCTTCCAGCCCCTGCTCTGGCACGAAACTGGACAAAGGGAAAGGGGTGTAACCACCCCTCTGCCCTGACCCTCCCATAGGTGGGGCCACAGAGTATGTCCATCCCCCTACCTTAGTATAAGTAGGGGAACCCAGTCCTTAGGACTTTAGATTTACCTGGACGAAACTCTGACACAGAATCCTGGACCTTCGACGCTCTAATTCAAGAATAGAGAATTGAAGAATCTCCCTTGGGGTCAAGGAGTGACTCCCCTGCTTCGCAGGCACCAAAGAAGCAATTGTCCGGTCTGCATCGCTGAAGCTCCCGTCGGACGCCGAAGTCTTAGACTTCCCCGAGGCTGCCCTGAGTCTCCAGCAAAGCTGAGGCCCGTAGCTGTCATGGGTAACGTGGAACCGTGACCCCTGGACACCGATCGCATTTGCAAGTGCATCCTCTTCTGGGTCTCCCACAAAGTCGTGCTTTGGGCTCCGAGTAGCCCCAGCCTCTAGCACCAACTGCACCGAAGATCACTGGCCTCCACTCCACGAGTGTCCTGTGAGCCAGCTCCACGTGCATCGTCTCGAGGCTCCTTTGCGGTTGCTAGTCCGTTGGCTAGTAGGCCCTCCCGAAGGCCAATCTTTTTCTGCTTGGGCTCCCTGGTTGCTCCAGGCATGCCCTGACTTATCCTCGCTGGGTGAGTCCCCCAGATCTTGCTGGTCTGCAACATCGTCCTTCTTCTATTTCCATGAGACTTGCCGTTGCCAAGGCTTGTGGGGTCCAATCCGGTCGCCGACACACCTGCAATCGACAGACGTCGTGGGACAACTCGAATCCAGCTCCTGGTTGTCGTCGACGCCTCGTGGACCTTGTGGCTGAAGAGTCAAGACGACCGTCAACCTACCTGAAGCACTTCGACATCGGTGGGCATCTGCTCATCGCCTTCCTGGTCACTGGCTAGTGACCCAGACTCTGTCCCCTCTGCTTTCAGGTTCTTCAGATCTTCGATCCACCTTTGGATCCACCCGAACACTTTCGACTTGGCCGCCAGCAGCACTTTGCAGCAGATCGCCATTGAAAGCGACGACGAAACCCGACCCCGAAAGACACCTATGCACCCGGCTCCCCTGGGTGAGGTAACTCGAGTACTCCGGTGCTCCCGTGGGTATTGACACTAGAACAGCCTAGTTCTCAAAGGGTTTGCTCCAAGTCCTCCTCTAAGTGTCCCTTTTCTTTTAAATTCTAATCGCGACTTTCCCCATAGAAGTTAACGGTGGTTCGCGGTTGTGTTCATACACTGCACGCGTCCCCCGTGGGTCCCCTGTGTCACTGCCTTGGGTGGTTCCTTGTGGTCCAAGCACTTCTACAGGCTCTAGGCCTTGTGTCTAGCTCAGTCGTGGTTCTTATACCACTTTATTGATATATGGTTTGGTACGCCCCTGGGGCTCAAACGTGTATTTGTGCTATTACTGTAGATAACTAACTCGTAACGTATGTACTTCGAACTCTAGCCTCATAAAGAGACTAGAGGGGTGTGTTTAGTAATAAATACATATATTTTAAATATATACCTGGTGTGGTCCTCTTTCATTTGGTCACTCAAGAGATTATAGACTGGTAAAACAAGCTGCTTTACATTCCTTCAAGACTTAGCCTGAAGGCTGCTCTCCATAGCTACCACTAGGATAGCTTTCAATAAAGGTTGTCTTTAACCTATCTCCAATAAGGGGTTGTTTGGACTGGTGCAAGGTGCCCACTATAATTAGTGGACAGCATATGTCAGGCCAACTTCTCACATTGGTGTGCAGCGTGTGGGATTCCAGCTTGCTATTGTTTTACCAGATAATCTCAATTGAATTGATCAACTGAAAACCACTAAGGGTACCTAAGGTACATATAAATCAAGCTTAGTAATACAGTAAGTTCTACTGAACTTAGAGTTGTGTGTTAAGGGACAGCACACCCTTTCTACAACTCAAGAGAGTTTAGTAGGCCACACTAGAGTAGGTAGTGCATACACCACACCTCACTAGTAATGTCTTCAAAGCCAGGACCCAGTGAGTCCTTGCCAGAAGCCAGTGGGCTTCTTCCCTCCAAGTATGATAAACTCCCATTCTTGGAATTGAGAGCA
Organism: Calotriton arnoldi; assembly: GCA_963921515.1. Classification (NCBI taxonomy): domain Eukaryota; kingdom Metazoa; phylum Chordata; class Amphibia; order Caudata; family Salamandridae; genus Calotriton; species Calotriton arnoldi. The sequence goes on along the minus strand of CAWUFW010032342.1, from coordinate 10,702 downwards.
TTATGCACTACTAGGAAGTTGAAGACAGGCAAAAGTGCCAGCACCCAACACCTCAGGGAGGTGTTACTAGCTGATGATCTCAGCAGGCCCCTAGGGTCTGAAGGGGTAGGCAAAGAGGGTGGGGCAGAAGATGAGGAAGGGGCCAGGGGTGAAGAAACCCAGGCCCCCCCCTCTGAAACTGGCCAGGAAGGTGAAAATGACCTTGCCCTGCAAAATCCAATTCCTCCTGTGGAGGAGGAGGAGGGAGAGGATCAGACTGACCTCCCCTTTGTCCCCCCAGGAAGAGTTCTGAGTGTGCCCAGAAGGTCTAGGTCTCCTTCTCAGGAGTCTAACCACTCTGACACCTCAATAGGGACCTCTGTCTCCTCTCATAGGAGGGAATCCTCTCATGAGAGGAGAAAGAGACTGATTCAATATGAGCAAGCTCAGCTTGAACTCAGGAAACAGCAATTGGCTATAGACAGGGAGTCCCTAGATCTCTATAGAGAGAAACAAAAGTTGGGACTAGAGTCCCATGGTGGCAGCAGTTTCCCCAAAGATAGGGAAAGGTCTTATGACCATAGAAACCTGAGCAAGATTGTCCCTCCCTACCAGAGTGGGGATGATATCCACAAATGGATAACTGCTCTAGAGAGGGCCTGTAAAGTACAGAGGGTCCCTCAGGAGCAGTGGGCAGCAATCTTGTGGCTCTCCTTTGCAGACAAAGGTAGAGACAAGCTCCTCACTGTTAGAGAGGAGGATGCTGATAATTACAAAGTCTTGAAGAGTGCTCTAATTGATGGGTTTGGCCTAACCACTGAACAATACAGGTTAAAGTTCAGGGATACCCAAAAAGCACAGACTCAAGACTGGGTGGAATTTGTTGATTGTTCTGCCAAGGCTCTGGAAGGTTGGTTATTGGGCAGTAAGGTATGTGACGTCACAGGATTGTACAATCTGATAATGAGGGAGCAGATTCTTAATAACTGTCAAAATCAGCTGCTGCATCAGCACCTGGTAGACTCTGATCTGACCTCTCCCCAAGAATTGGGAAAGAAGGCAGACAAATGGGTCAGAACCAGGGTGAAGCAGAAGGTACAGAACCAAGGTGGTGACCCTAAGAAGCAAGATTCGAAAACCTCTGATAAGGGTGGGGAGAAGGGTAAAGATCAAAAGTCTTCACAAGGCCCCCAAAAATCTTCTTCAGGTGGGGATTCACAGTCTACCAAAGGGAAAGGCCAAAGAAAACCATGGTGCAAGGTCTGTAAGCAAAAGACCCACTGGACCAGTGATTGCACCAAGTCCAAATACTCGACTCCAGCCCCCACCAATGCCCCTAAGGCACCTGCTCCCCCTAGTGCAGTTACAGTTGGTGGTGGGACTACACAAGCCAAGGGTTTAGTAGGGTTGACCCTGGGTAAAGAGATGAGCTCTGACCTAGTCAGAGAACTCACTCAGGCTGTCCTAGTCTGTGATGGAGGCATGGATATGACCTCCTCTGTGAGTCCCAGTAATCTGGGCAAGTACAGACAACAGCCTTTGATCAATGGAAGAGAGGCTTTGGCATTTAGGGACACAGGGGCAAGTGTCACCATGGTGACACAAGACCTTGTGAATCCTGGGCAGATTATACTTGGTGAAATGTACCAAGTGACCAATGCTAGCAACGTCAGAACAGACCATACTCTGGCAGTTGTTAACTTCTCCTGGGGAGGGGTAACTGGCCTTAAGAAGGTTGTGGTAAGTGCAGACCTACCCGTTGAATGCTTGCTTGGCAATGACTTAGAAACTTCAGCTTGGGCAGAAGTGGAGCTCAGGACCCATGCAGAAATGCTGGGGATCCCTGCAGATGTGGTTGCTGTGACCAGGTCACAAGCCAAAATGTCTAGCACTGAACAGGCCTTGGATTCTGGAATAATGGACCAAGTGCCTTCCAAGAAGAGGAGTAGTAAGGTAAAGGCAGTGCCTTCCCCCTTGGCTCAGAAGGAAGATCAGTCCCTTGAGGGGGATGATCTCAGTCCTGAGGAAGGAACTGTCCCAGAGGAGCTTGAACCTGAACAGGTTGAGTTCTTGGGGACAGGGGGACCTTCCAGGGCAGATCTGAGCCAGGAGCAGCAGAGCTGCCCCTCTCTTGAACCCCTCAGACAGCAAGCTGCTGCTGAGGCTGCTGGGAAAGCTAGTGGTCCCCATACTGTGTATTGGGATGATGGACTCTTGTACTCAGAGTGTAGAGACCCCAAGCCTGGTGCTACCAGGAGGTTGGTTATACCTTTGAAGTTCAGGGGCTTCCTATTGACCCTAGCCCATGATATTCCCTTAGCAGGTCACCTGGGCCAGAACAAGACTTGGGACAGAATTGTCCCTCACTTTCACTGGCCCCACATGTCTGAAGACACCAAGGAGTTTTGTCGCTCCTGTGTAACCTGCCAGGCCAGTGGCAAGGCAGGTGGCACTACAAAGGCCCACCTGATACCACTACCTGTGGTGGGGGTTCCCTTTGAAAGGGTGGGGATTGACATTGTTGGTCCCATGGATCCCCAAACAGCATCTGGGCACAGGTTTATCCTGGTGGTAGTGGATCATGCCACCAGGTACCCAGAGGCTATTCCCCTTAGGACCACTACAGCACCTGTGGTGGCCAGGGCCCTCCTGGGAATTTTCTCAAGAGTGGGCTTCCCTAAGGAGGTTGTATCAGACAGGGGTGCAAACTTTATGTCTGGATACTTAAAAGCAATGTGGAAGGAGTGTGGAGTGACTTACAAGTTCACCACACCCTATCACCCACAATGCAATGGTTTAGTTGAGAGATTCAACAAAACCTTGAAGGGCATGATTAAAGGGCTCCCAGAAAAGCTTAGGCGAAGATGGGACATACTCTTGCCCTGCCTTTTATTTGCATACAGGGAGGTGACTCAAAAGGGGTTGGCTACAGCCCTTTTGAACTTTTGGTTGGTCACCCTGTCAGGGGTCCACTGTGCTTGGTGAAGGAAGGATGGGAGTTACCTCTCAAGCGCCCAAAGCAAGACATAGTGGACTACGTACTTGGTCTCCGCTCCCGGATGGCTGAGTATATGAAAAAGGCAACTAAAAACCTTGAGGCTAGCCAGGAACTTCAAAAGGCCTGGCATGACCAAAAGGCTGTACTGACTGTTTATCAGCCAGGACAGAAGGTGTGGGTGTTGGAGCCAGTGGCCCCAGCAACTCTCCAAGACAAATGGAGTGGACCCCACACCATTGTTGAGCAGAAGGGTGAGGTTACCTACTTAGTAGACCTAGGAACAACCAGGAGTCCCCACAGGGTTCTCCATGTCAACAGGTTAAAACCATATGTGGACAGGGCAGACATGGGCTTGCTCATGGCTACTGATGAGGGACAGGAGGAAGAGAGTGACCCACTCCCTGACCTGCTCTCACAGAACCCTGGTGATGGGTCAGTGGATGGTGTAGCCTTGGCAGGCAGCCTCACTACCCAGCAGCAGACTGATTGCAGACAGGTGCTCAATCAGTTCAGACACATATTCTCACTGACACCCAGTCAGACTACCTGGTGCACTCATGAAGTGGACACTGGGGACAGTCTGCCTATTAAAAATAAGATTTATAGGCAACCTGACCATGTCAGGGACTGTATCAGGACAGAAGTCCAGAAGATGTTGGATTTGGGAGTTATTGAACCCTCAGATAGCCCTTGGGCTAGTCCAGTGGTCCTTGTGCCAAAACCTCACACCAATGGTGGGAAAAGAGAGATGAGGTTTTGTGTGGACTACAGGGGTCTCAATGCAGTCACTAGGACTGATGCCCATCCAATACCAAGGGCAGATGAGCTAATAGACACTTTGGCCTCAGCCAAGTATCTAAGCACATTTGACCTGACAGCTGGCTACTGGCAGATCAGACTAGCTGATGATGCAAAGCCAAAGACAGCATTCTCAACCCCTAGTGGGCATTATCAATTTGTGGTGATGCCCTTTGGTCTGAAGAATGCACCTGCCACTTTTCAGAGGTTGGTGAATACAGTCCTTACAGGTCTGGAAGCCTATAGTGCAGCATATCTAGATGATATTACTGTCTTTAGCTCCACCTGGGAGGATCACCTGGTCCACCTCAGAAATGTTTTACAGGCCCTGCAGAAAGCAGGCCTGACTATCAAGGCCACCAAGTGCCAGATAGGGCAGAGTCAGGTTGTGTACCTGGGCCACCTTGTGGGTGGAGGCCAGGTTCAACCACTGCAGAGCAAGATCCAGACCATCATGGACTGGACTGCTCCAACTACCCAGACTCAGGTGAGAGCCTTCTTAGGCCTGACTGGGTACTATAGGAGATTTGTCAAGGGGTATGGATCAATAGTGACACCCCTGAATGACTTAACTTCCAAGAAAATGCCCAAAAGGTTCAGTGGACAGTTAGCTGTCAAAAGGCATTTGATGACCTGAAGCAGGCCATGTGCACTGCTCCCATTCTACAGAGTCCTGATTACTCCAAGAAGTTCATTGTTCAAACTGATGCATCTGAATTGGGGGTAGAGGCTGTACTGTCACAATTGAATGATGAAGGTCAGGATCAGCCAGTAGCTTTCATTAGCAGAAGGCTGACCCCTAGAGAGAAACGTTGGTCAGCCATTGAGAGGGAGGCCTTTGCTGTGGTCTGGGCTCTGAAGAAGTTGAGGCCATACTTGTTTGGTACTCACTTCCTTGTTCAAACAGACCATAAGCCCCTCTTATGGCTAAAACAAATGAAGGGTGAAAACCCCAAACTGCTTAGGTGGTCCATTTCCCTACAGGGGATGGACTTCACAGTGGAACATAGACCTGGGAGTAACCATGCCAATGCAGATGGACTCTCTAGGTACTTCCACTTAGAACATGAAGACTTAACTGGGCAAGGTTAGTTTAATGTCCCTACGTTTGGGGGGGTTGTGTAGGAGAGTAGGATCTGCTTCACATGGGTACCCCCACTTTTTGCTGATGCTTCACTGTTTTTCGACCTTAGTCTGGCTGGGGCCCTGCTAATCAGAACCCCAGCCTAGCTGCTTCCTCTCTAAAATGGTTTCCATGTGCCTTAGGCACATCTCTGATTGGAATCTGGAGTGCCCTTATAAGTCCCTAGTATATGTTTTACTATGTACCCAGGGCATAGGTACCTCAGAGGCCTACCAGGGGCTGCAGCATGTATTGTGCCACCCCTGGAAGGCCATCCAAACTGACACCACAGGTCTGCTACTGCAGCCTGGGTAAGGTGGTGCATGCACCCCTTACTGTGATATAGGCTACCTATATCACTATATACATACACACATATAAACCTATAAGTCACTCCTATGGCAGGCCTTATCAATCCTGAAGGCAGAGTGCGTGGTTCCTATGTGAGAGGGTGCCCCTGCATGAGCAGGGCCCCTCTGCAGCGTTCGGAGACCCTTCTCTGATGCTGTTTGTAGTGCAGCCTGACCATATACTCTTAAGCGCATTATAACCTCGCGTTAAATGCTAACTTTGGGATGGCTGCACGGAAACATGTCGTGTTTGGTGTCAAACATCTTGGAATACTACCCCCCCGCCAGTTCTGGCGGCGGGGGTAGCATTCCACCCTTCTAGAGGGAAAGACATGTACACACCGGTATGCCCGGTACTGACTTTCCAGAGCCCTGGCATCACAAAATGGATGCCGCTGCCACAGACACGAGTCTGGCCTCCTGCTGCTGACCGAAACTCCGGCAGGGGAGGCCTGGACAATAGGTTTCCTGTCCCAGGGAGGTGTGACCACCTCCCCAGACAGGATAGTGTGTATTGGGGCTGGGCGGGAGCACTCTCTGGTGCTTTGAAGTCCTGCACTGGGGGCACATTTGGTGTCCCTGTGCATACCCCAGTTCAAACCGGCTCAGGGGCTTCCAGCCCCTGCTCTGGCGTGAAACTGGACAAAGGGAAAGGGGTGTAACCACCCCTCTGCCCTGACCCTCCCATAGGTGGGGCCACAGAGTATGTCCATCCCCCTACCTTAGTATAAGTAGGGGAACTCAGTCCTTAGGACTTTAGATTTACCTGGACAAAACTCTGACACAGAATCCTGGACCTTCGACGCTCTACTTCAAGATTAGAGGACTGAAGAATCTCCCTTGGGGTCAAGGAGTGACTCCCCTGCTTTACAGGCACCAAAGAAGCAATTGTCCGGTCTGCATCACTGAAGCTCCCATCGGACGCCGAAGTCTTTGCATCACCAGAGGTAGATTTCCAGACTTCCCCGAGGCTGCCCTGAGTCCCCAACAAAGCTGAGGCCCGTAGCTGTTGTGGGTAATGTGGAACCGTGACCCCTGGACACCGATTGCATTTGCAAGTGCATCCTCTTCTGGGTCTCCCACAAAGTCGTGCTTTGGGCTCCGAGTAGCCCCATCCTCCAGTACCAACTGCACTGAAGATCACTGGCCTCCACTCCACGAGTGTCCTGTGAGCTAGCTCCACGTGCATTGTCTCGAGGCTCCTTTGCGGTCGCTAGCCGTTGGCTAGTAGGCCCTCCCGAAGGCCAATCTTTTTCTGCTTGGGCTCCCTGGTTGCTCCAGGCGTGCCCTGACTTATCCTTGCTGGGTGAGTCCCCCAGACCTTGCTGGTCTGCAACATCGTCCTTCTTCTATTTCCACAAGACTTGCCGTTGCCAAGGCTTGTTGGGTCCAATCCAGTCGCCAACACCACTGCAATCGACAGACGTCGTGGGTCAGCTAGAATCCAGCTCCTGGTTGTCGTCAACGCCTCCTGAACCTCGTGGCTGAAGAGTCAAGATGACCATCAACCTACCTGAACCACTCGACATCGGTGGGCATCTGCTCATCACCTTCCTGGTCACTGGCTAGTGACCCAGACTCTGTCCCCTCTGCTTTCAGGTTCTTCAGATCTTCGATCCACCTTTGGATCCACCTGAACACTTTCGACTTGGCCGCCAGCAGCACTTTGCAGCAGATCGCCATTGAAAGCGACGACGAAACCCGACCCCGAAAGACACCTATGCAACCGGCTCCCCTGGGTGAGGTAACTCGAGTACTCCGGTGCTCCCGTGGGTATTGACACTAGAACAGCCTAGTTCTCAAAGGGTTTGCTCCAAGTCCTCCTCTAAGTGTCCCTTTTCTTTTAAATTCTAATCGCGACTTTCCCCATAGAAGTTAACGGTGGTTCGCGGTTGTGTTCATACACTGCACGCGTCCCCCGTGGGTCCCCTGTGTCACTGCCTTGGGTGGTTCCTTGTGGTCCAAGCACTTCTACAGGCTCTAGGCCTTGTGTCTAGCTCAGTCGTGGTTCTTATACCACTTTATTGGTATATGGTTTGGTACGCCCCTGGGGCTCAAACGTGTATTTGTGCTATTACTGTAGATAACTAACTCGTATCGTATGTACTTCGAACTCTAGCCTCATAAAGAAACTAGAGGGGTGTGTTTAGTAATAAATACATATATTTTGAATATATACCTGGTGTGGTCCTCTTTCATTTGGTCACTCAAGAGATTATAGACTGGTAAAACAAGCTGCTTTACATTCCTTCAAGACTTAGCCTGAAGGCTGCTCTCCATAGCTACCACTAGGATAGCTTTCAATAAAGGTTGTCTTTAACCTATCTCCAATAAGGGGTTGTTTGGACTGGTGCAAGGTGCCCACTATAATTAGTGGACAGAATATGCCAGGCCAACTTCTCACACCCTGTTCCTTCTTTCTGCAGTTCTCTTGCCTCTTTCTGCACCTCTGTTGCTTCTTTCTGCACTTCTGTGTGTTCTTTCTCTGCACCCCTCTTGCCTCTTTCTGCACCCCTCTTCCCTATTTCTGTACCTCTCTTGCCTCTGTCTGCACCCCTGTTCCATCTTTCTGCACCTTGTTTGCCTGTTTGTGCAACTTTCTTGCCTCTTTCTGCAGTTCTCTTGCCTCCTTCTGCACCTCTGTTGCTTCTTTGTGTACTTCTCTTGCCTCTTTCTGCACCCCTCTTCCCTCTTTTTGCACACATTTTCCCTCTTTCTGGAACTCTCTTACCTCTTTCTGCACTTCTCTTGCCTCTTTCTGCACCACTGTAGTTTTGTTCTACACTTCTCTTGCCACTTTCTGCACCTCTGTTGCTTCTTTCTGCACCCCTCTTGCCTCTTTCTGTACCCCCTTCCCTCTTTCTGCACGTCCATTCCCTCTTTCTGCACTTCTCTTCCCTCTTTCTGCACCCATCGTGCCTCTGTCTGCACCTCACTTGCCTCTTTCTGCACCTCTCCTGCCTCTTTCTGCACCAGTCTTGCCTCTTTCTGCACTTCTCTTCCTTTTTTCTGCACCTTTCTTGTTTCTTTCTGCAACTCTCTTGTCTGTTTCATCACTTCTCTTGCTTCTTTCTGCACCTCTGTTGCTTCTTTCAGCACTTCTCCTGCCTCTTTCTGCACTCCTCTTGCCTCTTTCTGCACCCCTCTTCTCTCTTTCTGCACCACTCTTCCCTCTTTATGCACCTCTCTTCCCTCTTTCTGCACCTCTCTTGCCTCTTTCTGAACCTCTGTTGCTTCTTTCTGTACTTCTCTTGCCTCTTTCTGCACTCCTCTTGCCTCTTTCTGCACCCCTCTTCTCTCTTTCTGCACCACTCTTCCCTCTTTCTGCACCTCTCTTCCCTCTTTCTGCACCTCTCTTGCCTCTTTCTGAACCTCTGTTGCTTCTTTCTGTACTTCTCTTGCCTCATTCTGCACTCCTCTTGCCTCTTTCTGCACCCCTCTTCTCTCTTTCTGCACCTCTCTTCCCTCTTTCTGCACCTCTCTTGCCTCTTTCTGCACCACTGTAGCTTTTTTCTGCACTTCTCTTGCCTCTTTCTGCACCTCTGTTGCTTCTTTCTGCACCCCTTTTGCCTCTATCTGTACCCCCTTCCCTCCTTCTGCATGCCACTTCCCTCTTTCTGCACTTCTCTTCCCTCTTTCTGCACTTCTCTTCTGTATTTCTGCACCCCCTCTTGCCTCTGTCTGCACCTCACTTGCCTCTTCTTTCACCTCTCCTGCCTCTTTCTGCACCTGTCTTGCCTCTTTCTGCACTTCTCTTCCTTTTTTCTGTACCTTTTTTGCTTCTTTCTGTACTTCTCTTGCCTCTTTCTGCACTCCTCTTGCCTCTTTCTGCACCCCTCTTCTCTCTTTCTGCACCCCTCTTCCCTCTTTCTGCCCTTCTCTTGCCTCTTTCTGCACCACTGTAGCTTTTTTCTGCACTTCTCTTGCCTCTTTCTGCACCTCTGTTGCTTCTTTCTGCACCCCTTTTGCCTCTTTCTGTACCCCCTTCCCTCCTTCTGCATGCCACTTCCCTCTTTCTGCACTTCTCTTCCCTCTTTCTGCACTTCTCTTCTGTCTTTCTGCACCCCCTCTTGCCTCTGGCTGCACCTCACTTGCCTCTTTCTTCACCTCTCCTGCCTCTTTCTGCACCTGTCTTGCCTCTTTCTGCATTTCTCTTCCTTTTTTCTGTACCTTTTTTGTTTCTTTCTGCAACTCTCTTGTCTCTTTCATCACTTCTCTTGCTTCTTTCTGCACCTCTGTTGCTTCTTTCTGCACCCCTCTTACCTATTTCTACACCCGTCTTCGCTCTTTGTGCACCTATCTTGCCTCTTTCTGCACCCCTGTTCCCTCTTTCTGCACCTCTCTTGCCTCTGTCTGCACCCTTGTTCCATCTTGCTGTACCTTGTTTGCCTGTTTGTGCAACTTTCTTGCCTCCTTCTGCACCTCTATTGCTTCTTTGTGCACTTCTCTTGCCTCTTTCTGCACCCCTCTTGCCTCTTTCTGCACCCTTTTTGCTTCTTTCTGCACTTCTCATGCTTCTTTCTGTACCTCTCTTGCTTCTTTCTGCCCCCTGTTGCCTCTTTCTGCACCCCTCTTCCCTCTTTCTGCATCCCTCCTCCCACTTTCTGTACCTCTCTTGCCTCTTTCTGCACTTCTCTTGCTTCTTTCTTCACCCCTTTTGCGTCTTTCTGCACCCCTCTTCCCTCCTTCTGCACCCCTCTTGCCCCTTTCTATAGTTCTCTTGCCTCTTCCTGCACCTCTGTTGCTGCTTCTTTCTGCACTTCTCTTGTCTCTTTCAGCATCCCTCTTGCCTCTGTCTGCACCAATGTTGGTTCTTTCTGCAGTCCTCTTGCCTCTTTCTGCACCTCTCTTGCCTTTTTATGTACCTCTGTTGCTTCTTTCTGTACTTCTCTTGCTTTTTTCTGCTCCTCTCTTGCTTCCTTCTGCACCCCTGTTACCTCTTTCTGCACTTGTTGTCCCTCTTTCTGCACCTCTCTTGTCTCTTTGTGCACCTCTGTTGTCTCTTTCTGACCTATTTGCCTCTTTCAGCACTTCTGCACTTCTCTTGCCTCTTTCTGCACCTCTGTTGCTTCTTTCTGCACTCCTCTTGCCTCTTTCTGCATTTCTGTTCCTTCTTTCAGAACTTCTCTTGCCTCTTTATGCACCTGTTACTTCTTTTAGCACTTCTCTTGCCTCTTTCTGTACCCCTGTTCCCTCTTTCTGCACCTCTCTTGCCTGTTTCAGCACCTCTCGCCTCTTTCTGCACCCCTTTTTCCTCTTTCTCCACCTCTCTTGCCTGTTTCTGCACCTCTCTTGCATTTTTCTGCAGTTCTCTTTCCTGTTTCTGCACCTCTCTTGCCTCCTTCTGCTCCTCGCTTGCCTCTTTCTGCACTTCTCTTGTCTCTTTCTATACTTCTCTTGCCTCTTTCTGCACTTCCCTTGCCTCTTTCTGCACATTTCTTACTCTTACTGCAC
>CAWUFW010032341.1:0-14073 GCA_963921515.1 Calotriton arnoldi | reverse complement strand
ACATAGTATACCATATACTAGGGACTTACAAGGGCACTCCAGATCCCAATCAGAGATGTGCCTAAGGCACATGGAGACCCTTTTAAAGAGGAAACAGCTAGGCTGGGGTTCTGAATAGCAGGGCCCCAGCCAGACTAATGTCGAAAACCAGTGAAGTATCAGCAAAAAGTGGGGGTACCCCTGTGAAGCAGATCCTACTCTCCTACAGGTTCAGTGGACAGTTAGCTGTCAAAAGGCATTTGATGACCTCAAGCAGGCCATGTGCACTGCTCCAATTCTGCAGAGTCCTGATTACTCCAAGAAGTTCATTGTTCAAACTGATGCATCTGAGTTGGGGGTAGGGGCTGTACTGTCACAATTGAATGAAGAAGGTCAGGATCAGCCAGTAGCTTTTATTAGCAGAAGGCTGACCCCTAGAGAGAAACGTTGGTCAGCCATAGAGAGGGAGGCCTTTGCTGTGGTCTGGGCTCTGAAGAAGTTGAGGCCATACTTGTTTGGTACACACTTCCTGGTTCAGACAGACCATAAGCCCCTCTTATGGCTAAAACAAATGAAGGGTGAAAACCCCAAACTGCTTAGGTGGTCCATTTCCCTACAGGGGATGGACTTTACAGTGGAACATAGGCCTGGGAGTAACCATGCGAATGCAGATGGACTCTCTAGGTATTTCCACTTAGAACATGAAGACTTAACTGGGCAAGGTTAGTTTAATGTCCCTACGTTTGGGGGGTTGTGTAGGAGAGTAGGATCTGCTTCACAGGGGTACCCCCACTTTTTGCTGATACTTCACTGGTTTTCGACATTAGTCTGGCTGGGGCCCTGCTATTCAGAACCCCAGCCTAGCTGTTTCCTCTTTAAAGGGTCTCCATGTGCCTTAGGCACATCACTGATTGGGATCTGGAGTGCCCTTGTAAGTCCCTAGTATATGGTATACTATGTACCAAGGGCATAGGCACCTCAGAGGCCTGCCAGGGGCTGCAGCATGTATTATGCCACCCCTGGTAGGCCATCCAAACTGGCACCACAGGTCTGCTACTGCAGCCTGGGTAAGGTGGTGCATGCACCCCTTGCAGTGGTATAGGTTACCTATATCACTAAATGCATACACACATATAAACCTATAAGTCACTCCTAAGGCAGGCCTTATCAATCCTAAAGGCAGAGTGCATGGTTCCTATGTGAGAGGGTGCCCCTGCATGAGCAGGGCCCCTCTGCAGCATTCGGAGACCATCTCTGATGCTGTTTGTAGTGCAGCCTGACCATATACTCTTAAACGCATTATATCCTCGCGGTAAAATGCTAACTATGGAATGGCTGCACCTAAACATGTCGTGTTTGGTGTCAAACATCTTGGAATACTACCCCCCGCCAATCCTGGCGGCGGGGGTAGCATTCCACCCTTCTAGAGGGAAAGGCATGTTAACTCTGACGAGTCCGGTAACTTCTTTCCAGAGCCTGGCATCACAAAATGGATGCTGCTGCCACAGACACGAGTCTGGCCTCCTGCTGCTGGACGAAACTCCGGCAGGGGAGGCCTGGACAATAGGTTTCCTGTCCCAGGGAGGTGTGACCACCTCCCCAGACAGGACAATGTGTATTGGGGCTGGGCGGGAGCACTTTCGGGTGCTTTGAAGTCCTGCACTGGGGGCACATTTGGTGTCCCTGTGCATACCCCAGTTCAAACCGGATCAGGGGCTTGCAGCCCCTGCTTTGGCGCGAACTGGACAAAGGGAAAGGGGTGTAGCCACCCCTCTGCCCTGACCCACCCATAGGTGGGGCCACAGAGTAGTCCATCCCCTATTTTTAGAATAAAGGTAGGAACCCAGTCCCTAGGACTTTAGATTATACCTGGACGAAACTCTGAAACAGAATCCTGGACCTTCGACGCTCTACTCACGATTAGAGGACTGAAGAATCTCCCTTGGGGTCAAGGAGTGACTCCCCTGCTTGGCAGGCACCAAAGAAGCATCTGTCCGGTTCGCATCACTGAAGCTCCCGTCGGACGCCGAAGTCATCGCATCACCAGAGGTGGATTCTCAGACTTCCCGAGGCTACCCTGAGTCCCCAGCAAAGCTGAGGCCCGTGGCTATCGTGGGTGACGTGAGACCGTGACCCCTGGACACCGAGCACATTTGCAAGTGCACCATCTTCTGGGTCTCCCAAGAAGTCGTGCTTTGGGCTCCGAGTAGCCCTAGCCTCCAGCACCACCTGCACCGAAGATCACTGGCCCCCACTCCACGAGTGTCCTGTAAGCCAGCTCCACGTGCGGCGTCACGAGGCTCCTTCGCGGTCGCTAGCCCGTTGGCTAGTAGCCCTTAACGAAGGCCAATCTTTTCTTTACTTGGCAGTCTGGTTGCTCCAGGCCTGCCCTCACTTACCCTCGCTGGGTGAGTTCCCCAGACCTTGCTGGTCTGCATCATCGACGATCTACATCTTACTCGAGACTTGCCGTTGCCAAGGCTTGTTGGGTCCAATCTGGTCGCCGACACCTCTGCACTCGACAGACATCGAGCAACAGCCCGAATCCTGCTCCTGGTCGCCGACAACGCCTCCCGGACCTCGTGGCTGAAGAGTCAAGACGACCGTCATCGAATCTGAAGCACTCGACATCGGTGGGCATCTGTCCATCGCCTCCTGGTCACTGGCTAGTGACCCAGACTCTGTCCCCTCTGCTTTCAGGTTCTTCAGAACTCCGATCCACTCTTGGATCCACCCGGACACTTTTCTCCTGGTCGCCAGCAGCACTTTGCAGCAGATCGCCATAAGAACCGACGACGAAACCCGACCCCGAAAGGCACCTATGCACCCGGCTTCCTGGGTGAGGTAACACGAGTACTCCGGTGCTCCCGTGGGTAGAGACTCTTCAAAGTCCTAGATCTCAAAGGGTTTTGTCCTAGTCCTCTTCTAAGTGTCCCTTTCCTCTATTTTCCCGATCCCGACTTTCTCCATAGAAGTTAACGGCGTATCGCGGTTGTGTATTTGCACTGCACGCGTCTCCCGTGGGTCCCCTGTGTCACTACCTTGGGTGGTTCCTTGTGGTCCAAGCACTTCTAGAGGCTCTAGGCCTAGTGTCTAGTTCAGTCGTGGTTCGCATACCACTTTATTGGTATATGGTTTGGTACGCCCCTAGGGCCCAAACGTGTATTTGTGCTATTACTGTGATTTAAGATCTTATAACCTATGTACTTCGAACTCTAGCCTCATAAAGAGACTAGAGGGGTGTGTTTAGTAATAAATACATATATTTTGAATATATACCTGGTGTGGTGCTCTTTCATTTGGTCACTCAAGAGATTATAGACTGGTAAAACAAGCTGCTTTACATTCCTTCAAGACTTAGCCTGAAGGCTGCTCTCCACAGCTACCACTAGGATAGCTTTCAATAAGGTTGTCTTTAACCTACCTACCATAAGAGTCGATTTGGACTGGTGCAAGGTGCCCACTATAATTAGTGGACAGCATATGCCAGGCCAACTTCTCACAGGGGGTCGTGCTGGGGCTGGTGTTTCAGGGTTTAGGGCAGTGCAGTGGTGTTCGGGCAGTGTAGGGGGTCGTGCTGGGGCTGGTGTTTCAGGGTTTAGGGCAGTGCAGTGGTGTTCGGGCAGTGTAGGGGGTCGTGCTGGGGCTGGTGTTTCAGGGTTTAGGGCAGTGCAGTGGTGCTCGGGCAGTGTAGGGGGTCATGCTGGGGGTGGTGTTTCAGGGTTTAGGGTAGTGCAGTGGTGTTCGGGCAGTGTAGGGGTCATGCTGGGGCTGGTGTTTCAAGGTTTAGGGCAGTGCAGTGGTGTTCAGGCAGTGTAGGGGTCATGCTGGGGCTGGTCATTCAGGGTTTTGGTCAGAGCAGTGGTGTTCGGGCAGTGTAAGGGGTCGTGCTGGGGTTGGTGTTTCAGGGTTTAGGGCAGTGCAGTGGTGTTCGGGCAGTGTAGGGGGTCTTGCTGGGGATAGTGTTTCAGGGTTTAGGGCAGTGCATTGGTGTTCGGGCAGTGTAGGGGTCGTGCTGGGGGTAGTGTTTCAGGGTTTAGGGCAGTGCAGTGGTGTTCGGGCAGTGTAGGGGGTCGTGAAGGGGGTGGTGTTTCAGGGTTCAGGGCAGTGCAGTGGTGTTCGGGCAGTGTAGGGGGTCATGCTAGGGGTGGTGTTTCAGGGTTTAGGGCAGTGCAGTGGTGTTCGGGCAGTGTAGGGGTCGTGCAGGGGCTGGTGTTTCAGGGTTTAGGGCAGTGCAGTGGTGTTCGGGCAGTGTAGGGGGTCGTGCTGGGGGTAGTGTTTTAGGGTTTAGGGTAGTGCAGTGGTGCTTGTGTAGTGTAGGGGTCGTGCCGGGGGTAGTGTTTTAGGGTTTAGGGTAGTGCAGTGGTGTTTGTGTAGTGTAGGGGTCATGTTTTAGGGTAGTGCAGTGGTGTTTGGGTAGTGTAGGGGGTCGTGCTGGGGGTAGTGTTTTAGGATTTAGGTTAGTGCAGTGGTGTTTGGGTAGTGTAGGGGGTCGTGCTGGGGGTAGTGTTTTAGGGTTTAGGGTAGTGCAGTGGTGTTTGTGTAGTGTAGGGGTCGTGCCGAGGGTAGTGTTTTAGGGTTTAGGGTAGTGCAGTGGTGCTTGTGTAGTGTAGGGGGTCGTGCTGGGGTAGTGTTTTAGGGTTTAGGGTAGTGCAGTGGTGTTTGTGTAGTGTAGGGGGTCATGTTTTAGGGTAGTAAAGTGGTGTTTAGGTAGTGTAGGGGGTCGTGCTGGGGGTAGTGTTTTAGGATTTAGGTTAGTGCAGTGGTGTTTGGTTAGTGTAGGGGGTCGTGCTGGGGGTAGTGTTTTAGGGTTTAGGGTAGTGCAGTGGTGTTTGTGTAGTGTAGGGGGTCATGCTGGGTGTAGTGTTTTAGGGTTTAGGATAGTGCAGTGGTGCTTGTGTAGTGTTGGGGGTCGTGCTGGGGGTAGTGTTTTAGGGTTTAGGGTAGTGCAGTGGTGTTTTTGTAGTGTAGGGGGTCATGTTTTAAGATGCAACGCTCCAATACCTGACCAGTCTGCACTACATAAAACTGCAAAAACTAAAAATAAAAAGTGTTTTGCACACTTTTGTCATTGGGCTATATGTGGGCTACATCTGGGTAATATTTGTGCTACATTTGGGCTCTTTTTTTCACTGGTGGCCATCTTGGAAGACTTCTTTGTTATGAAGTTTCCTAATTTCCTCATTTACTGCAGTCTCCTCAGTAGGAAATGCTTTCAGTTTTTACTTTGATTCCATCAAGAAGGCATTCAGATGTGTCTCACATTTGCCATAAATTCAGAATGTTAGCACTCTAGTTGCTCATTAGATCACTGTAGTAAAGCTACTGCTCATCAGGTAGTTAACTGGAAGTCTGCTGCTCGTATTGAAAGTGATTGTTTCAGTCTGCATGTCAGAATTTTCTAATGAAATAGAAGAGGATTTGAGATCTCACTTAAAACATGCCCTAATTTTTTCTTTCTGCAGCACTAACCATAATTTCTATTTCAAAAAGAACCCCCTCATTGTGTTCCTTTTTAAATTAAATGTTTTAAGTGTTACCGGTTTATTCCAATCAAGATGGCTTCAGGTGTGCCATACTTTTGTCATAAGTAAGGCTGTTAGCGCTCTAGTTGTTCTTTAGAACACTCTGGGAAGCTGCAGTAGAACACAAAGGCATCAACTGGCAGGCTGCTCCTCTTGAAATATAACAGGAAGATATTTGAGATCACACTTGAAACATGTCCTAATTTTTCTTTCTACAGCACTAACCATAATTTCTATGACAAAATGAACCCCATCATTGTGTTCCTTTTTAAATCAAATGTTTTAAGTGTTACCAGTTTATTCCAATTAAGATGGCTTTCAGTGTGCCATACTTTTGTCATAAGTAAGGCTGTTAGCACTCTGGTTGTTCTTTAGAACACTCTGGGAAGCTGCAGTAGAACACAAAGGAATCAACTGACAGTCTCTGCCCTTGTTGGATGTACATGTTTTACTGAGAATGTCAGACTTCATTCTCACATGACTGAGAAAGATAATGTGAATTTACAGAAAATATGCTCTATTTTAGCTTCTGGAGCACCTTCCAAAACTCTATGGGACAAGCATGTGAAAATAGTTTTCTCTCAAACATGATTCATGATATCCCAGCAGAAGGTTTTTCACAGGGTAAAATCAGCTTAGAACACACCACAATTCCTGAAATTAGTATGGTACCATCAACAAATGAATTCTAATGTAACTAAAGTCTGTTATCACCCTTTATAGTTCTCCTTTTGGTAACCCTCAAAATCTTTGATTCACTACAATGCATTTCAATGGGGTACTATCATTTATATTGGTCCCAAGATGGCTGCCAGCAATTCCAGGATGAAGTGCTGACAGCCAATCAGATCTCACGATGACATGTGTGGTTAGGCTCCGCCCAGATATATATGTGATTTTACTTTTGATTTTCTCAGGAACTACTGAGCGGATTTACACCATTTAAGCAAAGGCACGACACTGAACCAAGGGCTACCTCTTTGCCAAATTTGGTGTCATTCCGTTCAGCAGTTCGGGCTGTAGCTGCGACTAAAGGTTCCTATGGAAAAATGAATGGGAAAACACGTTTTGGGACCCCCTTTTTCTGGCCCCCGCTTGACGAATCACCCGAGACTTTCAGGATAGGAGCGGACCGGAGCGCCCCAACAAGTTGGAAACTTTCGCGAAGATTCGTCAACCGGCGCCAACGTTATTTCAAATAGAATGTTGCGGATTTCCTATGGAAAATAGGTCCTAACTATAACTATCTACTGGCGACCGCCAGTAGATAATATATATATATATACATACATATATATATATATATATATATATATTATCTACTGGCGGTCACCAGTAGATAGTTATAGTTAGGACCTATTTTCCATAGGAAATCCGCGACATTCTATTTGAAATAACTCTCTTGCCGGTTGACGTATCTTCGCGAAATTTTCAAACTTTGTGGGGCGCTCCGGTGCGCTCCTATCCTGAAAGTCTCGGGATGATTCGTCAGCGGGGCCGAGAAAAGGGGGTCCCAAAACGCGTTTTCCCCATTCATTTTTCCATAGGAAACTTTAGACACGGCTACAGCACTGAACTGCTGAACGGAATTACACCAAATTTGGCAAAGAGGTAGTTCTTGGTTCAGAAAGAACCCTTTTGTTAAATGGTGTAAATCCGTTCAGTAGTTGCTGAGAAAATCAAAAGTAAAAGTACATATATATCTATGGGCACGGAGGATCCGCGCACCCTCCCGATCACGAGCTGCATGCTAATTGGCTGTCAACACTCCAAATCAGGAAGTGTTGGCAGCCATTTTGTCCCTCGGTAGAACCAAGGGACAGAAACAAGTGCGCAAAGTGCAAAAAGGGGGAAGGGTAGCAACACCTAGGTCTGCTCAGGGGGTCCCACAAGGACCCCCTGGGCAAAAAAAAAATTTTTTTTTTAAAAATCAGCGGGATGCGCTTAGAGTGCGCGGATCCCGCTGAGAAAAAAAAGAAACAAGTGCGCAAAACGCACAAAGGGGGCAGGGTAGAAACACCCTAACCCCTAGGCCTGCTCAGGGGGTCCCACAAGGACCCCTGGGCAAAAAAGCATTTTAAATTTTTTTTTAAACGGCATCGGGAGGAGGCCACGCCCTCTTTGACAGCACTCTGCAAATGCGCCCCTGGCGCATTTGCAGAGGAGGAACGATTCCCCTTGAATACTGGGGGTCCCTGGAGCCAACTAGCCCACCAGGAACCTCCAGTATGCGCCAGGGCTGCGTTGCAGAGAGGTGTACAGAGGCCACGCCCCTTTACATCTCTCTGCAACGCAGCTCTGTGGCGCTTTTGGATATACCTGTTGGGCTAGTTGGCCCCCAGGGACCCTCAGGATTCAAGGGAGTTAATCCCCGACTTAAATCGCGCCATCGGGCGCGTTTGCACAGTGGTGAATGGAGGGGCGGGGCTTCAGGTGACATCTGTGCAAGCGCGCCCCGTGGCGCGTTTTAAGTTGGGGATTAAATCCCTTCAATCCTGAGGTCTCTGGGGCCAACTAGCCCAACAGGTACATCCAGAAAGCGCCACAGAGCTGCGTTGCAGAGAGGTGTAAAAGGGTTGTGGCCTCTCTACACGTCTCTGCAACACAGCCCCCTGGCGCATACTGGAGGTTCCTGGTGGGCTAGTTGGCCCCTAGGGACCCTCATGATTCAAGGGGCCTTAATCCCCCAACTTAAAACGTGCCACGGGGCGCGTTTGCACAGATGTCACCTCAGACCCCGCCCCCTCCCTTCACCATTGTGCAAATATTCCTCTAAAATCTGCCGAACTACGAATTCCGATTTACTCACCTGTTATCAGGAGAGACCTCAGTGCTGCATCTTTCAGCACAGTACTAATCCTGAAAAGTCATTTTAACCGTACTTACCAGTAACTTGAATTTCCTTCCATAGGATATCATTGCCTGCTTTTTGCTGAAAAAAGTGTTGATTTTTGAAACATACAAATATTCCTCTAAAATCAGCCGAAATACGAATTCCGATTTACTCACCTGTTATAAGGAGAGACCTCAGTGCTGTATCTTTCAGCCCAGTACTGGTCCTGAAAAGTAATTTTAACCGTACTTACCAGTAACTTGAATTTCCTTCCATAGGCTAACATTGACTGGTTTCACTTGGAAATTCTTCTAAGTGTGGAGTTTTGGAACTTTATAATATTCCTCTAAAATCAACCAAAGTACGAATTCCAATTTACTCACCTGTTATCAGGAGAGAACCCAGTGCTGCATCTTTTAGCCCAGCACTGACCCTGAAAAGTAATTTTAACCGTACTTACCAGTAACTTATATTTTCTTCCATAGGAATCCATTGTCTGGTTTTCAGCAGAAAAGTTTCAAAGTGTCGATTTTCACAAACTACAAATATTCCTTAAAAATCGCCTGTATGACTTAAACGCATTCTTTCAACTGTTTACAGGAGATGCACCAGTGCTGGATCCAGGATCCAACACTGAGTAAGAAAAAGTAACGATAACAGTTTTTACCTGCTAAGTGAATTTCCTTCCATAGGATAACATTGGTGATTCTATGAGAAAAGTTTCTAAGTGTCAACTTTTAAAATACAATAATATTCCTTAAAAATCACGACTGTAACCAAAACGCTTTTACTCAACTGTTTACAGGAGATGTACCAGGACTGAATCTAGGATCCAGTCCTGTGGTTAGAAAAGTAATCCATAAAGTAACTAATTGCATTTAACTAGAAATTCACATTGAGCTGAATGTTGCATTGTGTTTGAAAATGTGTTGCCCATTGCAACAACTGTAACTACTGTACTTAAAAGTCTATTACCTATGTGCAAAGTATTTAAACTAAAGTAATTCATTCTGAGAAAGTATTTTTGTAATGTAATGTATAATGTAATTACAATGTAATTTAAAAAATAAAATATGTAAAAAAAATTGTTTCTAAAAATGTAGTAAATCAGTATGAAAAAATTTAATATAACAATTAATACATTTAAAAATTGTCATTTACAAAACCTTTGAAATTCACTGAAAAAACCGTAGGTTTCAGACATGTTATAGTTAGGAATTAGCATTTAAAAACCTTTGAAATTCACTGAAAAAACCATAGGTTTCAGATATGTTATAGTTAGAAATTAGCATTTAAAAAACCTTTGAAATTCACTGAAAAAACCATAGGTTTTAGGGACAGTTATAGTTAGTTGGACATTGCACTCGTACAAAACCCGTGAAATTCCCCGTTATAGTTAGTTCAGCTAACTATAACTCGCGCCCGCAATGCACTGCTGATGACGTCACATATTACATTACTCATGACATGGTCAGTGACATCACTGATGACATCACTGATGACATCTCAAATGACATCACTGATGACATCATCCACGTGATAATCTGATGCAGCTCTTCACACCCTAATATAACCTTTGATACGCCCAATCTAAATTACAGACTGCCATTCGCAAAACCATAGACACTCCAACACCAATAACTACATACCCACTCACTGGTTCTTAGGTCTACACACACACATCCACTCACTCACCCGTACAGTCACTCATACTTATGGTCACTCAGTACAGGACTATCATATGCACTCTTACTCCTATATAGACACTCAAACACCACCACTCATCCATAGAGGTACTCACACACCTAGTCAGTCATGCAAATAATTAAACACACTGCCATTTACTCACCTATACAGTTATACACACACCAGCTCACTTAATCATACAAATACTAGCACATTGTTACGCTCTTATACAATCACTGATACAAGCACACACTCATCCATACAGCCACTATCACAATCACTCACTCTTGCTTATAGCTATTTATATACTCCAACACACATATATACTGCCTTTCACATATGTAGTTACTCACACATGTACCACTGGGACATACATTCACTCACTAACACACTCTTACACACACTTACCCACCCATACAGTCTATCACAGATGCACTCTTGAAACCATCCACCCAGTGAATCACCCACTCACACATCTATGCACAGTCGCACACACCCCATCCACACAAACACTCAGGCACCCATACAGATACTCAGACAACAAATCAATAACTCTTATAGACACTCATGTAGCTATTCACAAACCCATGCAGCCACTTACACAGCAACAGACAGATACAGACATTCACCCAGTTTAGTCACTAACCCATGCATTCAGTAAGATACGTTTAATCACTCACTTATAGAATTAGTCACGCACCTACTAAATCATCCATACAGACACTTATACACCCACTCATTCTTCAATACGCCTTTCCCTATATATATTAAAAATATTTAAACTTTACAGAAACACACAGTCACTGGATGATGTCATCAGTGATGTCATTTGAGATGTCATCAGTGATGTCATCAGTGATGTCACTGACCATGTCATGAGTGATGTAATATGTGACGTCATCAGCAGTGCATTGCGGGGCGCGAGTTATAGTTAGCTGAACTAACTATAACGGGGAATTTCACGGGTTTTGTACGAGTGCAATGTCCAACTAACTATAACTGTCCCTAAAACCTATGGTTTTTCAGTGAATTTCAAAGGTTTTTTAAATGCTAATTTCTAACTATAACATATCTGAAACCTATGGTTTTTTCAGTGAATATATATATATATATATACACACA
This sequence comes from Calotriton arnoldi, assembly GCA_963921515.1. Classification (NCBI taxonomy): domain Eukaryota; kingdom Metazoa; phylum Chordata; class Amphibia; order Caudata; family Salamandridae; genus Calotriton; species Calotriton arnoldi. The sequence goes on along the minus strand of CAWUFW010032341.1, from coordinate 2,928 downwards.
CACACACACACACGCACACACACACACACACACATACATATTTATATCCAACAAAATTGCCACTTTGTTACACACCAAACATTTTAGAACCCTCAACAGTGTCAGGATTTCATTTGATTTAAATTTGGCAGACGGGTTTCAGCCTCCAAGCCTTTCTCAATGCCAGTCATGATCATATTAACTCCAGCCACAATTTAAACAGTTCTGTCCTCCCTTCCCATTGGACAGGCACAGTCTGGTGGAAAAAGACAGACTCCCCCTTTTGTGTCTTTACGCCCGCCATTGCACAATATGTCTTTATTTCCTCTCAGTGAGGGCAGCTGTACGCCCGTCAATCACATTTTAGTAATGTTGGTCACTTTTGTAGAAGTGAGACGTGCAGCTATTTTAATCCATATGCATTCACTCACCAATTGTGGCATAAATGAAATCTCAGTTCCACGCCCTGCCATGCTTCTGATCACACAGGTAGGTATCTGCAGGAATAGTAACCAATTATCCATCCATTGAAGTAATGACGATCTTGTGTTGACAGTCACAATATTCCGTGTCATCGGTGGCAGCTCTAGCACAGAACTTTTATATATATAGAACAAAGAAATTTGCTGACAACTGATCTCTGGAAAACAAGAGCTTTTATTCAGCATGAGAGTGGCAGCACCATTCTTAATCCTGACATGTTTCGACATTGATATAAGCCTTGATCACAGGTTGTTAGGATGTTAACTGTGTTTTTGCCACATTTGCCGCCAGTTTTGGTGTTGGGAGGGAGTTTGTTATCAGTTTTAAAGTAGTCCCTTTTCAAATGATGAGTGCCTGCCCTCTGCATCATGACAGATGGAACTAGTATGTCCAGTAAGTGTAACCTCCTGCAACGGCATACACATCTGTAGGTTAACGTGGGCCAATAGATTTGCTAATATCTAATAGTTTTGGAATTCATCTGCTGATACATGTATTCATCGCAGTGATGGTAGCGTTCGGTAAAGGTTTCTCACTTGCCTTCTAGCTTTGGTACTGTACAGACCTCCTCAGAATTTGCTGCTCCACCGAAACTATTGGTGACCATGGTGGAAGCTACTGGTGACAGGGCCCCTAAATTTATACCTGATGAGCTGGAGATGCTCACTGATCAGGTCATGTCCCAGTATATCCAACTGTATGGGACACTACAGCGACAAGTAACAAGTTTATTTCACATACATTTCTGCCAATTACCATAATATTTTATTTCACAAATAGCCCTATAATGTGTCATTTAAACATTGAGGAGGTGTGACACATGTTAAATGAACTTACGAGGAACTATATGCGATTTGCGGTTTATGAAAACAAAAATAATGTGACCTAGGATGTGTGTATACATTTATATTCATAAAGGTAAGCCTAATGAGGGATAACTTCTGAACTGAAATATATGTGTACATCTTTGTGTTACATGCAAATATGTAAAAATATGTGTATACACACATATAATGTTCAGGAAACTAAGGTAGCTGTGTATGCCCCATGCATAAGTTGTCAAAACAGGTTTAAATTATATTGTTTAAATTGTCCTCAACTAAAGTTGATTGTTTGGAAGTTATCAGTACAAATCTGGTCAGACCTCTAACACTTGTTCTACAATTGTTATGTTTTCTCATATGTTTGATCATCCCCAATAACAAATAGAGCATCTTGAGGGCCATTAAAGCAAATGTGCTGACCTTTGGGGTCCATAAGCACCATGGCCTGCATTGCCGTAAGCGATAAGTGGACCTGCGTTGCTGGACCAAAATGGTAAATGAGGTCCAGCTGGGGAAGTCCTCACAACAGTGGAAGTGGGTGCGGTACCCCCTGATCCCCTAATGGTATGTTTATTGCTGATGACCTATCGCATGGTTCATGGGGAGCTGAAGGCCAGAGTGCAGCAACAAGGTAAACATATATTTAGTAGATCCAAATATATATGTACTTTATTTTCTATTGAAAAATTGTATTGCATCAATTGAATAAAGTGTCCATGAAGGAATATTTCTGAGGTACAACTGAGACACATATCTCTGCAATATTTTCAATGGACAAATTGTGTGTGATATACAGAAGGTTCACAATTACATGTTGCAAAAAAATCCTTTTTTAACTAAAAAGCATGATCTTAGAATAAGAAAAGTGTCCAAGTTCTATAAGAAACCCATGTTTATGGTGTAAATGTAGTCATTTTCTGCCAGCTTATTACATTCGTATGGTCACAACACAATATAGCCACATATCCTTTATGAGTGTGTGAGAATAATACATTTAAAAGGTATTCTGCCCTGGCCAGCTAGCACACACGGTGCACAGACAGAATATCGAGCTTTAAATATCGACATACACAAATATCGATTTGGAAATATCTTCATACAGAAATATCGACAGCAAGAATATCGTGGTCAAGAATATCGACATTAAGATAAGAAATATCGTTTTTGAAAATATCGAAGTTAGTAATATCGTTTGCAAAAATACAGTTGTTTAAAATATCGATTTTTAAATTAGTGTTATGTATTTTAGTATGTATTTTAAAAGTATGTGATCTATTTTTTTGTATAAGTATTGCTTTTGTTTTTTAATATATGTGTTAAATTTTTAGTAGTTTATGTTAATTAAATTTTGCATTTTTTAGTTCTGTAGCGGGTTGTGGGTCTATAGGGGAATATGGTGTGAAGTAATTTAATTATAATAAATTAATTAATATTTGTTATTTATCAGTATTTATTCAATTTAGATTTTATAGTGTTAATTGTGGGAATTAATTTATTATTAATTAATTCTTAATTGGTTGTTAATTTTTATTAATTAATTAATTGGTAATTATGTTAATTGTGGGTTTTTTTAGGAGCGGGTTGTGGGTTTTTAGGGGAATAGGGTGGGAAGTAATTTTGGGGCCGATTACGATGGCGGTCG
>CAWUFW010032340.1:0-14074 GCA_963921515.1 Calotriton arnoldi | reverse complement strand
TTCTTTACTTGGCAGTCTGGTTGCTCCAGGCCTGCCCTCACTTACCCTTGCTGGGTGAGTTCCCCAGACCTTGCTGGTCTGCACCATCGACGATCTTCAGCTACATCGAGACTTGCCGTTGCCAAGGCTTGTTGGGTCCAATCTGGTCGCCGACACCGCAGCACTCGACAGACATCGTGTACCAGCCCGAATCCTGCTCCTGGTCGCCGACAACGCCTCCTGGACCTCGTGGCTGCAGAAACGAGACGACCGTCAACGCACCTGAAGCACTCGACATCGGTGGGCATCTGTCCATCGCCTCCCTGGTCACTGGCTAGTGACCCAGACTCTGTCCCCTCTGCTTTCAGGTTCTTCAGAACTCCGATCCACTCTTGGATCCACCCGGACACTTTTCTCCTGGTCGCCAGCAGCACTTTGCAGCAGATCGCCATAAGAACCGACGACGAAACCCGACCCCGAAAGGCACCTATGCACCCGGCTTCCCTGGGTGAGGTAACACGAGTACTCCGGTGCTCCCGTGGGTAGAGACTCTTCAAAGTCCTAGATCTCAAAGGGTTTTGTCCTAGTCCTCTTTAAAGTGTCCCTTTCCTCTATTTTCCCGATCCCGACTTTCTCCATAGAAGTTAACGGCGTATCGCGGTTGTGTATTTACACTGCACGCGCTCTCCCGTGGGTCCCCTGTGTCACTACCTTGGGTGGTTCCTTGTGGTCCAAGCACTTCTAGAGGCTCTAGGCCTAGTGTCTAGTTCAGTCGTGGTTCGCATACCACTTTATTGGTATATGGTTTGGTACGCCCCTAGGGCCCAAACGTGTATTTGTGCTATTACTGTGATTTAAGATCTTATAACCTATGTATTTCGAACTCTAGCCTCATAAAGAGACTAGAGGGGTGTGTTTAGTAATAAATACATATATTTTGAATATATACCTGGTGTGGTGCTCTTTCATTTGGTCACTCAAGAGATTATAGACTGGTAAAACAAGCTGCTTTACATTCCTTCAAGACTTAGCCTGAAGGCTGCTCTCCACAGCTACCACTAGGATAGCTTTCAATAAGGTTGTCTTTAACCTACCTACCATAAGAGTCGATTTGGACTGGTGCAAGGTGCCCACTATAATTAGTGGACAGCATATGCCAGGCCAACTTCTCACATTGGTGTGCAGCGTGTGGGATTCCAGCTTGCTATTGTTTTACCAGATAATCTCAATTGAATTGATCAACTGAAAACCACTAAAGGTACCTAAGGTACATATAATTTAAGCTTAGAATATCAGTAAGTTCTACTGAACTTAGAGTTGTGTGTTAAGGGATAGCACAACCCTTTCTACAACTCAAGAGAGTTTAGTAGGCCACACTAGAGTAGGTAGTGCATACACCACACCACACTAGTAATGTCTTTAAAAGCAGGATCCAAAGATGCCCTGCAGGAAGCCATTGAGCTTCCCCTCCAAGTATGACACACTCCCATTCTTGGAACTGAGAGCTTTGTGTAACGTGAGGAAATTAAGGACAGGCCAAAGTCCCACCACCCAACACCTCCAGGAGTTGTTGGTGGCTTATGATCTTAGTAAGTCTTCAGAGACTGAAGGGGTAGGAGCAGAGGGTGGGCCAGCAGATGAGGAAGGGGCCAGGGGTACTACTACCCCCAGCCCCCCTCTGAAACTGACCAGGAGGGTGACAATGACCCTGACCTGGAAAACCCAATCCCTTCTGGGGAAGATGAAGATGAGGATCTGGAGAACCACACCTTTGTCCCCCCAGGAAGGATTATGAGTGTGCTCAGAAAGTCTAGGTCTCCTTCTCAGGAGTCTAACCACTCTGGCACCTCAATAGGGAGCTCTGTTTCTTCTCACAGGAGGGAATCCTCTCATGAGAGAAGAAAGAGACTGGTCCAGTATGAGGAAACTCAACTGGAGATCAGGAAGAAGCAATTGGCTTTAGATAGAGAATCCCTAGATCTCCTTAAAGAGAGAAGAAAGTTGGGACTAGAGTCCCATGGTGGCAGCCATATCCCTAGAGATAGGGAAAGGTCCTATGACCATAGGAACCTGAGCAAGATTGTCCCTCCCTACCAGAGTGGGGATGATATCCACAAATGGATAACTGCTTTAGAGAGGGCCTGTAAAGTACAGAAGGTCCCTCAGGAGCAGTGGGCAGCAATCTTGTGGCTCTCCTTTGCTGACAAAGGTAGAGACAAGCTCCTCACTGTTAGAGAGGAGGATGCTGACAATTACAAGGTCTTGAAGAGTGCTCTTATTGATGGGTTTGGCCTAACCACTGAACAGTACAGGTTGAAGTTCAGAGACACCCAAAAAGCACAGACTCAAGACTGGGTAGACTATGTGGATTGTTCTGCCAAGGCTCTGGAAGGCTGGTTGATGGGCAGTAAGGTGTGTGACTTCTCAGGATTGTATAATCTGATAATGAGGGAGCAGATTCTTAATAACTGTCAAAACCAGCTGTTGCATCAGTACCTGGTTGACTCTGATCTGACCTCTCCCCAAGAATTGGGAAAGAAGGCAGACAAATGGGTCAGAACCAGGGTGAAGCAGAAGGTACAGAACCAAGGTGGGGAAACCAAGAAGCAAGATGCTAAGAACTCTGACAAGGGTGGGGAGAAGGGTAAAGATCAAAAGTCTTCATCAGGCCCCCAAAAATCTTCTTCTGGTGGGGATTCCCAGTCTACCAAGGGTAAAGGCCAAAGAAAACCATGGTGCAAGGTCTGTAAGCAAAAGACCCACTGGACCAGTGATTGCACCAAGTCCAAAGACTCCAGTCCAGCATCCACCAATGCCCCTAAGGCACCTGTTCCCCCTAGTACAGTTGGTGGAAGTGCTCCAGCAAAGGGTTTAGTAGGGTTCACCCTGGGAACTGAGTTGGGCTCTGACTTAGTCAGGGAACTGACTCAGGCTGTGTTAGTCTGTGATGGAGGCATGGATGTGACCTCCACTGTGAGTCCCAGTAATCTGGGCAAGTACAGACAACAGCCTTTAATCAATGGACGAGAGGCTTTGGCATTTAGGGACACAGGGGCAAGTGTCACAATGGTGACACAAGACCTTGTGCTACCTGGGCAAGTTATACTTGGTGAAATGTACCAAGTGACCAATGCTAGCAATGTCAGAACAGACCATACTCTGGCAGTTGTTAACTTCTCCTGGGGAGGGGTAACTGGCCTTAAGAAGGTTGTGGTAAGTGCAAACCTACCAGTCGAATGCTTGCTTGGCAATGACTTAGAGACTTCTGCTTGGGCAGAAGTGGAGCTCAGGACCCATGCAGAAATGCTGGGGATCCCTGCAGATGTGTTTGCTGTGACCAGGTCACAAGCTAAACTGTCTAAAACTGAACAGGCCTTGGATTCTGGAAGAATGGACCAAGTGCCTTCCAAGAGGAGGAGTAGTAGGGTTAAGGCAGTGCCTTCCCCTTGGCTCAGGAGGAAGATCAGTCCCTTGAGGGGGATGATCTCAGCCCTGAAGAAGGAACTGTCCCAGAGGAACTTGAGCCTGACCAGGTTGAGTTCTTGGGGACAGGGGGACCTTCTAGGGCAGATCTGAGCCAGGAGCAGCAGAGCTGCCCCTCCCTTGAACCCCTCAGACAGCAAGCTGCTGCTGAGGCTGCTGGGAAAGCTAGTGGTCCCCATACAGTGTATTGGGATGATGGACTCCTGTACTCAGAGAGTAGAGACCCCAAGCCTGGTGCTACCAGGAGGTTGGTAATACCTTTGAAGTTCAGGGGCTTCCTATTGACCCTAGCCCATGATATTCCCTTAGCAGGACACCTGGGCCAGAACAAGACTTGGGACAGAATTGTCCCTCACTTTCACTGGCCCCACATGTCTGAAGACAGTAAGGAGTTTTGTCGCTCCTGTGTAACCTGCCAAGCCAGTGGCAAAGCAGGTGGCACTACAAAGGCCCCCTGATACCACTACCTGTGGTGGGGGTGCCCTTGAGAGGGTAGGGATTGACATTGTTGGTCCCATGGATCCCCAAACAGCATCTGGGCACAGATTTATACTGGTGGTAGTGGATCATGCCACCAGGTATCCAGAGGCTATACCCCTTAGGACCACTACAGCACCTGTGGTGGCAAGGGCCCTCCTGGGAATTTTCTCAAGAGTGGGCTTTCCTAAGGAGGTGGTATCAGACAGGGGTGCAAACTTCATGTCTGGGTACTTAAAGGCAATGTGGAAGGAGTGTGGAGTTACTTATAAGTTCACCACACCCTATCACCCACAATGCAATGGTTTAGTTGAGAGATTCAACAAAACCTTGAAGGGCATGATTAAAGGGCTCCCAGAAAAGCTTAGGCGTAGATGGGACATACTCTTGCCCTGCCTTTTATTCGCATATAGGGAGGTGCCTCAGAAGGGGGTTGGTTACAGCCCTTTTGAACTTCTGTTTGGCCACCCTGTGAGGGGTCCACTGTGCTTGGTGAAGGAAGGATGGGAGTTACCTCTCAAGCCCCCAAAGCAAGATATAGTGGACTATGTACTTGGTCTCCGCTCCAGGATGGCTGAGTACATGAAAAAGGCAACCAAAAACCTTGAGGCTAGCCAGGAACTTCAAAAGGCCTGGCATGACCAAAAGGCTGTCCTAACTGTTTACCAGCCAGGACAGAAGGTGTGGGTGTTGGAGCCAGTGGCCCCAGCAGCTCTCCAAGACAAATGGAGTGGACCCCACACTATTGTTGAGCAGAAGGGTGAGGTCACTTACTTAGTAGACCTGGGAACACCCAGGAGTCCCCACAGGGTTCTCCATGTCAACAGACTTAAGCCATATGTGGACAGGGCAGACATGGGCTTGCTCATGGCTACTGATGAAGGGCAGGAGGAAGAGAGTGACCCACTCCCTGACCTGCTCTCACAGAACCCTGACGATGGGTCAGTTGATGGTGCAGCCTTGGCAGGCAGCCTCACTACTCCAGCAACAAACTGATTGCAGGCAAGTCCTCAATCAGTTTAGACACATGTTTTCTCTGACACCCAGTCAGACCACCTGGTGCACTCATGAAGTGGACACTGGGGACAGTCTGCCTATTAAAAACAAGATTTATAGGCAACCTGACCATGTCAGGGACTGTATCAGGACTGAAGTCCAGAAGATGTTGGAATTGGGAGTGATTGAGCCCTCAGATAGCCCTTGGGCTAGTCCAGTAGTCCTAGTACCTAAACCTCACACCAGTGGTGGGAAAAGAGAGATGAGGTTTTGTGTAGACTACAGGGGCCTCAATGCAGTCACTAGGACTGATGCCCATCCAATACCCAGGGCAGATGAGCTCATAGATACTTTGGCCTCTGCCAAATATCTCAGCACATTTGACCTAACAGTTGGCTACTGGCAGATCAGACTAGCTGATGCTGCAAAGCCCAAAACAGCATTTTCAACCCCTAGTGGGCATTATCAATTTGTGGTGATGCCCTTTGGTCTGAAAAATGCACCTGCCACTTTCCAGAGGTTGGTGAACACAGTTCTCACAGGACTGGAGGCCTATAGTGCAGCTTATCTAGATGATATTGCTGTCTTTAGCTCCACCTGGGAGGATCACCTGGTCCACCTCAGGAATGTTTTACAGGCCCTGCAAAAGGCAGGCCTGACTATCAAGGCCACTAAGTGCCAGATAGGGCAGAGTCAGGTTGTGTACCTGGGCCACCTTGTGGGTGGAGGCCAGGTTCAACCTTTGCAGAGCAAGATCCAGACCATCATGGACTGGACTGCTCCCACTACCCAGACTCAGGTGAGAGCCTTCTTAGGCCTGACTGGGTACTATAGGAGATTTGTCAAGGGGTATGGATCAATAGTGACACCCTTGAATGACTTAACTTCTAAGAAAATGCCCAAAAAGGTTCAGTGGACAGTTAGCTGTCAAAAGGCATTTGATGACCTCAAGCAGGCCATGTGCACTGCTCCAATTCTGCAGAGTCCTGATTACTCCAAGAAGTTCATTGTTCAAACTGATGCATCTGAATTGGGGGTAGGGGCTGTACTGTCACAATTGAATGAAGAAGGTCAGGATCAGCCAGTAGCTTTTATTAGCAGAAGGCTGACCCCTAGAGAGAAACGTTGGTCAGCCATAGAGAGGGAGGCCTTTGCTGTGGTCTGGGCTCTGAAGAAGTTGAGGCCATACTTGTTTGGTACACACTTCCTGGTTCAGACAGACCATAAGCCCCTCTTATGGCTAAAACAAATGAAGGGTGAAAACCCCAAACTGCTTAGGTGGTCCATTTCCCTACAGGGGATGGACTTTACAGTGGAACATAGGCCTGGGAGTAACCATGCGAATGCAGATGGACTCTCTAGGTATTTCCACTTAGAACATGAAGACTTAACTGGGCAAGGTTAGTTTAATGTCCCTACGTTTGGGGGTTGTGTAGGAGAGTAGGATCTGCTTCACAGGGGTACCCCCACTTTTTGCTGATACTTCACTGGTTTTCGACATTAGTCTGGCTGGGGCCCTGCTATTCAGAACCCCAGCCTAGCTGTTTCCTCTTTAAAGGGTCTCCATGTGCCTTAGGCACATCACTGATTGGGATCTGAGTGCCCTTGTAAGTCCCTAGTATATGGTATACTATGTACCAAGGGCATAGGTACCTCAGAGGCCTGCCAGGGGCTGCAGCATATATTATGCCACCCCTGGTAGGCCATCCAAACTGACACCACAGGTCTGCTACTGCAGCCTGGGTAAGGTGGTGCATGCACCCCTTGCTGTGGTATAGGTTACCTATATCACTAAATGCATACACACATATAAACCTATAAGTCACTCCTAAGGCAGGCCTTATCAATCCTAAAGGCAGAGTGCATGGTTCCTATGTGAGAGGGTGCCCCTGCATGAGCAGGGCCCCTCTGCAGCGTTCGGAGACCATCTCTGATGCTGTTTGTAGTGCAGCCTGACCATATACTCTTAAACGCATTATATCCTCGCGGTAAAATGCTAACTATGGAATGGCTGCACCGAAACATGTCGTGTTTGGTGTCAAACATCTTGGAATACTACCCCCGCCAATCCTGGCGGCGGGGGTAGCATTCCACCCTTCTAGAGGGAAAGGCATGTTAACTCTGACGAGTCCGGTAACTTCTTTCCAGAGCCTGGCATCACAAAATGGATGCTACTGCCACAGACACGAGTCTGGCCTCCTGCTGCTGGACGAAACTCCGGCAGGGGAGGCCTGGACAATAGGTTTCCTGTCCCAGGGAGGTGTGACCACCTCCCCAGACAGGACAATGTGTATTGGGGCTGGGCGGGAGCACTTTCGGGTGCTTTGAAGTCCTGCACTGGGGGCACATTTGGTGTCCCTGTGCATACCCCAGTTCAAACCGGATCAGGGGCTTGCAGCCCCTGCTTTGGCGCGAACTGGACAAAGGGAAAGGGGTGTAGCCACCCCTCTGCCCTGACCCACCCATAGGTGGGGCCACAGAGTAGTCCATCCCCTATTTTTAGAATAAAGGTAGGAACCCAGTCCTTAGGACTTTAGATTATACCTGGACGAAACTCTGAAACAGAATCCTGGACCTTCGACGCTCTACTCACGATTAGAGGACTGAAGAATCTCCCTTGGGGTCAAGGAGTGACTCCCTGCTTGGCAGGCACCAAAGAAGCATCTGTCCGGTTCGCATCACTGAAGCTCCCGTCGGACGCCGAAGTCATCGCATCACCAGAGGTGGATTCTCAGACTTCCCCGAGGCTACCCTGAGTCCCCAGCAAAGCTGAGGCCCGTGGCTATCGTGGGTAACGTGAGACCGTGACCCCTGGACACCGAGCACATTTGCAAGTGCACCATCTTCTGGGTCTCCCAAGAAGTCGTGCTTTGGGCTCCGAGTAGCCCTAGCCTCCAGCACCACCTGCACCGAAGATCACTGGCCCCCACTCCACGAGTGTCCTGTAAGCCAGCTCCACGTGCGGCGTCACGAGGCTCCTTCGCGGTCGCTAGCCCGTTGGCTAGTAGCCCTTACCGAAGGCCAATCTTTTCTTTACTTGGCAGTCTGGTTGCTCCAGGCCTGCCCTCACTTACCCTTGCTGGGTGAGTTCCCCAGACCTTGCTGGTCTGCACCATCGACGATCTTCAGCTACATCGAGACTTGCCGTTGCCAAGGCTTGTTGGGTCCAATCTGGTCGCCGACACCGCAGCACTCGACAGACATCATGTACCAGCCCGAATCCTGCTCCTGGTCGCCGACAACGCCTCCTGGACCTCGTGGCTGCAGAAACGAGACGACCGTCAACGCACCTGAAGCACTCGACATCGGTGGGCATCTGTCCATCGCCTCCCTGGTCACTGGCTAGTGACCCAGACTCTGTCCCCTCTGCTTTCAGGTTCTTCAGAACTCCGATCCACTCTTGGATCCACCCGGACACTTTTCTCCTGGTCGCCAGCAGCACTTTGCAGCAGATCGCCATAAGAACCGACGACGAAACCCGACCCCGAAAGGCACCTATGCACCCGGCTTCCCTGGGTGAGGTAACACGAGTACTCCGGTGCTCCCGTGGGTAGAGACTCTTCAAAGTCCTAGATCTCAAAGGGTTTTGTCCTAGTCCTCTTTAAAGTGTCCCTTTCCTCTATTTTCCCGATCCCGACTTTCTCCATAGAAGTTAACGGCGTATCGCGGTTGTGTATTTACACTGCACGCGTCTCCCGTGGGTCCCCTGTGTCACTACCTTGGGTGGTTCCTTGTGGTCCAAGCACTTCTAGAGGCTCTAGGCCTAGTGTCTAGTTCAGTCGTGGTTCGCATACCATTTTATTGGTATATGGTTTGGTACGCCCCTAGGGCTCAAACGTGTATTTGTGCTATTACTGTGATTTAAGATCTTATAACCTATGTATTTCGAACTCTAGCCTCATAAAGAGACTAGAGGGGTGTGTTTAGTAATAAATACATATATTTTGAATATATACCTGGTGTGGTGCTCTTTCATTTGGTCACGCAAGAGATTATAGACTGGTAAAACAAGCTGCTTTACATTCCTTCAAGACTTAGCCTGAAGGCTGCTCTCCACAGCTACCACTAGGATAGCTTTCAATAAGGTTGTCTTTAACCTACCTACCATAAGAGTCGATTTGGACTGGTGGAAGGTGCCCATTATAATTAGTGGACAGCATATGCCAGGCCAACTTCTCACACACTTGGCCTGTTTTGGCCGGGTATACCCCATATCCGTGTTATATGACGCTTCCAGTCGCTGAACTGCGTAATTTGAATTCGTCTTTGATACGTGTGCATAGAGCTTTAGTACAGTTTGTTACAGGCAATATCCAGGGAGCCCCGCCTGGAGTTGCAGCGCATCCAGCTGGGCCGGGGGGGTGTAACCATAAGTCCCGTCATGGTTAATTCGGTGATGGGCAAACGCCCACAAAATAAGGACGATTTGCCTTATCGGTTTGCAGAACAATTTGACCAGCTGGAGGCGGTTTTTCCAAATACTTCTCCTGTGGAAAAACACAGGATTTTAACGATTAGTTTGCCAAAAGACTTGATTCCAGAGTTGACAGACTGCAACAACTGGGGTAAGGTATTCGCTGCAGTATATGCGAAGTGTTTCGGCACTCCTTCCATGACGGTTCTCCCCTCTGTAATTAAACGAGTGCAGGATGAGCATGGCCCTGAAGCGGCTGTGGAATTAGGGATGAGACTGGTGGGAGTGTTCGATGTAGTAGCTGATTTGATCTTTGCGAATGTCAAGGGCGATGCAGTTAACTTTCAAGTAGCTAATGCTTTGGCTTTGATCCCAGAGCCGGACAGGCCGCGCGAATTACCGAAAATGATTGCACAGGCTTACAAAACAATTGGCCGCAATAGCCTGGGAGTCAAGCCTTTTGCTAAGACGCAAACACAATCACAACCTCAACAGAAAACTCAATCTGGGAAAGATGAGAAGCCGTTCTTTACTAAAAAGAGCTGGAGGTTGAAAAAACAGGGTAAGCAACAGAAGAAGCCAGGGTCGCGAGGCGCATCCCCGGTTTCCGTCTCTTCTGAACGCACTTATGATTTGCGCGATAGGGCGAGAATTAAATCTCCAGAGAGATTTCAAGTCCCTGACTCGCGTTCTCCTCGTTCTTCACAGGCACCAACAACTTCCCAGGCTGGTGGAGGAGATCGCCAGGATAGAGGCAGGGGTCGTGAGGCTCCACAGGGACGAGATCAACCTCGACAACAAGTCCGAAGGAAACCAGACGAATTTCAACGTTCTCGCCCACAGTTTCAGAAGAAGAAAGTTGCAGCTGTAACAGCGAGATATGCCACAAACTGTGAGAACGAGACTCCTGAATTGGACGTGGGCAGTGATGCTCCTAGACAGCGCCGCAGAAGTTACCATAGTGCAGGAGGCACTATGTCCTCATGTGGAGGCTGTTTATCAAAAAGGGGGGGACAGAGGGCTTAATCAAGAGGTCCAGCGTACTTGCCCTATCAGAGTGAACGCAAAAAAGAGGTACGCAGTTCCTCAGTATGCAGGTAGTGTCCCAGGCACCCAAAAAAGGAGGGGAATTCCTCCTTTTGGAACGGAGGCCCTCACACACCCAGCAAGCTAGGTGTCATGCTTCATCATATGGGTCTGCTCCTCGTCGGGTCGGCGCTGCAATACCCGACGGGCACCCATAGAGGGGCTCTTTGCCGGAGATCTTTGTTCCTGCCGTAAGGGTGCCGTGGGTGTAAGGGACCTAGTGTGAGTGTAGATGTGCTGGAAGTGAATATAAAACAGAGGGGATTCCTATGAGAGCTAATTTTATTCTAAATGGATCCCTACTTGATTAAAAATAGTGAGGAGAGGCGACTAACAAGCTACCAGGGTTCAAGAGGCGCTCTACTCCTTGATGGTCGACATGTTTCACGCCTGTGGCGTTTCTTCAGGACCGTGAGAAATGACTATCTACAGTGAAATGGGGTGTGCAACATGCCCCATAGCTAAAAATAAAACTTGTAATAGTGTGAGGATATTGCCTACTACTATAAGGATAAACAGGGTATTACCTGTTAGTACTGGGACAAACCTGCATTTAAGGATAATGGAAAACAACACTTGGTTATAAATCTAAAGGTAGATTGCCCAACAAGGTGCAAACCGCATTGTGAAACAAGGAAAACAGGGGGGGAGGTGCCCCTGTAATTGTTCAGTAAAAGGCACAATGTGAGCGGTAACAAGAATGATAATTCATAAACCGCGAGTTAAAATTACAATTTACTTGAGTAGCAACATACAGATGAAAATAAATTAAGACAGCAATGAACAAGTATCCAGGTAATGAAGTGATATCTGGTGTATATCATCATTGGTGCTTAAGTGGGGAGTGGTGAAGTAAACAATCTCCAACTCGCCTAATAAGTATCAGAATGACGCCCCATCTGTTACAGCACTAAATACAGACATCTGTAGTAGGATGTCTAGTCATGGTGTAAAAAACACAACAAAAACAGAAACAGAAGGAGGTTAAACCTCAAGGAAGGTTTACATATATCTAAAAATGTATTGACCAAACACACTTAGTCAGCCCATCTCGTTGCAACAGTAGCGGGTAAGGCAAGCGAGCTGGCAGTACGTAGGGATGGTCACAGAACATGCCACTGGCCAGTTTCCCAAGACCCGACACAAGGTGCGGGGAATGATGCGGGCAAAAGTCCCCCCGAGAAAACCGAAGTAAGTGCTGCGGTGCTGGCCCTTGATCTCGTGTGTGACAGACAACCGCACACATCCACGCCCCCATGCGGGGCCCACAAAGATAAGAGTCCATAACGGGTCCAAGAGGGGCAGGCACAGTAACCATGCATCCACAAACCCCACTGTCAACAATCCAGTCGCTTACCTGTACTCAGTCGCTGTAGAGTGCAGGCAACTTGTAGAGTTTAGATAATACTCACCCGCTTCCACTAGAAGCCACGCTAAACACCTACCCCTTCGTGCTGCAACCGGGATGGTACTGAACGGTCAGAAGAGCTCCGTTCTTATGCTCCAAATGGAGCCTCATTAAGGGCTGGCGGGAAGCTAATCGGCCCCAGCTGCTGCCATGGCATGTCATGTGACTTACTCAAAAGTGAGTTGAGCATCCTGTTAGAGTGTCGGCCATCTTGGAACGGTTACATGTAAAGGTGTGGGAGGAATCTCCCAAGTTAACTAATGGGATCTAAACATGTCAAAATAGCCTAGTGGAACAGGAAACTCTCCAAGTCGATATTGGAATAGATTGGATCTATTAGTTTACTATGTACCATTAGCCACTCTAAGATGGCCGACATGCATTTACTGCCTTCACTATTCTGGAAGGGTACACGTTATGATATAATTATAACCACACGCGGGGGTCTGTGCATAAATAAGCTCACTGGTTACCCTTCGCGTGGTTTCCTGTTCCACTAGGCTATTTTTACATGTTTAGATCCCATTAGTTAACTTGGGAGATTCCTCCCACACCTTTACATGTAACCGTTCCAAGATGGCCGACACTCTAACAGGATACTCAACTCACTTTTGAGTAAGTCACATGACATGCCATGGCAGCAGCTGGGGCTGATTAGCTTCCCGCCAGCCCTTAATGAGGCTCCATTTGGAGCATAAGAACGGAGCTCTTCTGACCATTCAGTACCATCCCGGTTGCAGCACGAAGGGGTAGGTGTTTAGCGTGGCTTCTAGTGGAAGCGGGTGAGTATTATCTAAACTCTACAAGTTGCCTGCACTCTACAGCGACTGAGTACAGGTAAGCGACTGGATTGTTGACAGTGGGGTTTGTGGATGCATGGTTACTGTGCCTGCCCCTCTTGGACCCGTTATGGACTCTTATCTTTGTGGGCCCCGCATGGGGCGTGGATGTGTGCGGTTGTCTGTCACACACGAGATCAAGGGCCAGCACCGCAGCACTTACTTCGGTTTTCTCGGTGGGACTTTTGCCCGCATCATTCCCCGCACCTTGTGTCGGGTCTTGGGAAACTGGCCAGTGGCATGTTCTGTGACCATCCCTACGTACTGCCAGCTCGCTTGACTTACCCGCTACTGTTGCAACGAGATGGGCTGACTAAGTGTGTTTGGTCAATACATTTTTAGATATATGTAAACCTTCCTTGAGGTTTAACCCCCTCCTTCTGTTTCTGTTTTTGTTGTGTTTTTTTACACCATGACTAGACATCCTACTACAGATGTCTGTATTTAGTGCTGTAACAGATGGGGCGTCATTCTGATACTTATTAGGCGAGTTGGAGATTGTTTACTTCACCACTCCCCACTTAAGCACCAATGATGATATACACCAGATATCACTTCATTACCTGGATACTTGTTCATTGCTGTCTTAATTTATTTTCATCTGTATGTTGCTACTCAAGTAAATTGTAATTTTAACTCGCGGTTTATGAATTATCATTCTTGTTACCGCTCACATTGTGCCTTTTACTGAACAATTACAGGGGGCACCTCCCCCCTGTTTTCCTTGTTTCACAATGCGGTTTGCACCTTGTTGGGCAATCTACCTTTAGATTTATAACCAAGTGTTGTTTTCCATTATCCTTAAATGCAGGTTTGTCCCAGTACTAACAGGTAATACCCTGTTTATCCTTATAGTAGTAGGCAATATCCTCACACTATTACAAGTTTTATTTTTAGCTATGGGGCATGTTGCACACCCCATTTCACTGTAGTCATTTCTCACGGTCCTGAAGAAACGCCACAGGCGTGAAACATGTCGACCATCAAGGAGTAGAGCGCCTCTTGAACCCTGGTAGCTTGTTAGTCGCCTCTCCTCACTATTTTTAATCAAGTAGGGATCCATTTAGAATAAAATTAGCTCTCATAGGAATCCCCTCTTGTTTTATATTCACTTCCAGCACATCTACACTCACACTAGGTCCCTTACACCCACGGCACCCTTACGGCAGGAACAAAAGATCTCCGGCAAAGAGCCCCTCTATGGGTGCCCGTCGGGTATTGCAGCGCAGACCTGACGAGGAGCAGACCCATATGATGAAGCATGACACCTAGCTTGCTGGGTGTGTGAGGGCCTCAGTTCCAAAGGAGGAATTCCCCTCCTTTTGGGTGCCTGGGACACTACCTGCATACTGAGGAACTGCGTACCTCTTTTTTGCGTTCACTCATGTGGAG
>CAWUFW010032339.1:0-14075 GCA_963921515.1 Calotriton arnoldi | reverse complement strand
TGGTACAGAACGTTGGCCATGTGTGGGCATAGGCGCAGGCCTGGCCTCTAGCTGGTAAAGAACATTGGCCATGTGTGGGTTTAGGCACAGGCCTGGCCCCCACTGGTACAGAACATTGGCCATGTGTGGCATGGGGGTTCGGCGCAGGCCTGGCCCCCCCGGGCTGGTACAGAACATTGGCCGTGCGTGGCATGGGGTTGGCGCAGGCCCTGGCCCTCCCCGCTGGTACAGAACATTGGCCATGTGTGGGTGTAGGCGCAGGGCCTGCTTTTCCCAGGCCAGGAACAGAGCATTGGCCATGTGTGGCGTGGGGTTAGGCGCAGGCCTGGAAGCTCCCCCGCTGGTACAGAACATTGGCCATGTGTGGAATGCGGGTTCGGCGCGGCCTGGCCCCGCTGGTACAGAACATTGACGTGCGTGGTGATGGGGGTTAGGCGCAGGCCTGGCCCCCTCGCTGGTACAGAACATTGGCCATGTGCGGCGCATGCGGGGTGAGGCGCAGGCCGGCACCGCTGGTACAGACCATTGGCCATGTGTGGCATGGGGTTAGGCGCAGGCCTGGCCCCCGCCGGTGCAGAACATTGGCCATGTGTGGCATGGGGTTAAGGCGCAGGCCTGGCCCCCGCTGGTACAGAACATTGGCCATGTGTGGCGTGGGGTTAGGCGCAGGCCTCGGCCCCGGCCGGCACAGAACGTTGGCCATGTGTGCCATGGGGTTAGGCGCAGGCCTGGCCCCCGCTGGTACAGACCATTGGCCATGTGTGGCATGGGGTTAGGCGCAGGCCTGGCCCCGCTGGCGCAGAACGTTGGCCATAGCCAGCGGCATGGGGTTAGGCGCAGGCCTGGCCCCCGCTGTTACAGAACATTGGCCAAGTGTGGCATGCGGCTAGGGCGCAGGCCTGGCCCCTCCGCTGGCACAGAGCATTGGCCATGTGTGCCATGGGGTTTAGGCGCAGGCCTGGCCCCCCGCTGGTACACAACATTGGCCATGTGTGGCATGGGGTTAGGCGCAGGCCTGGCCCCCGCTGGCACAGAACATTGGCCATGTGCGGCATGGGGTTAGGCGCAGGCCTGGCCCCAGAACATTGGCCAAGTGTGGCATGGGCCAGCGAGGCCTGGCCCCGCTTGCAGCATTGGCCATGTGTGGCATGGGGCCAGGCGCAGGCCTGGCCCCCGCTGGTACACAACATTGGCCATGTGTGGCATGGGGTTAGGGCGAGGCAGGCCCCCGTTGGTACAGAACATTGGCCATGTGCGGTATGGGGTTAGGCACAAGCCTGGCCCCTGCTGGTACAGAACATTGGCCATGTGTGGCATGGGGTTAGGCGCAGCCCTGGCCCCTCCGCTGGTACAGAACATTGGCCATGTGTGGCATGTGGGGTTAGGCGCAGGCCTGGCCCCCCGCAGGTACAGAACATTGGCCATGTGAGGCATGGGGTTAGGCGCGGCCCTGGCCCCCGCTGGTACAGAGCATTGGCCATGTGTGGCATGGGGTTAGGCGCAGGCTTGGCCCCTCTGGTACAGAACATTGACCATGTGAGGCATAGGGTTAGGCGCGGCCTGGCCCCCCGCTGGTACAGAGCATTGGCCATGTGTGGCATGGGGTTGAGGCGATAGGCCTGGCCCACCGCTGGTAACCAGGGCATTGGCCATGTGTGGCATGGCGTTAGGCGCAGGCCTGCCCACCGCTGGTACAGGGCATTGGCCATGTGTGGCATGGGGCTAGGCGCGGGCCTGCCCCCTCGCTGGTACAGAACATTGACCGTGTGTGGCCGCGGGGTTAGGCGCAGGCCTGGCCGCCCGCTGGTACAGAGCATTGGCCGTGTGTGGCATGGGGTTAGGCGCAGGCCTGGCCCCCAGCTGGTACAGAGCATTGGCCATGTGTGGCATGGGGGTTAGGCGCAGGCCTGGCCCCCGCTGGTACAGAGCATTGACCATTTGTGGCATGGGGTTAGGCGCAGGCCTGGCCCCTCGCTGGTACAAAACATTGACCATGTGTGGCATGGGGTTAGGCGCGGCCTGGCCCCCGCTGATACAGAACATTGACCATGTGTGGCATGGGGTTGGGCGCGAGGCCTGGCCCTCGCTGGTGCAGAGCATTGGACCATGTGTGGCATGGGGCCAGGGCGCAGGCCTGGCCCCCCGCTGAGCCCACAGAACATTGACCATGTGTGGCATGGGGTTAGGCGCGGCCTGGCCCCCCCGTTGGTATAGAGCATTGGCCATGTGTGGCATGGGGCCAGGGAGCAAGCCTGACCCCCGCTGGTACACTGGCATTGACCATGTGTGGCATGGGGTTAGGCGCAGGCCTGGCCCCTGCTGGTACAGAGAATTGGCCATGTGTGGCATGGGGTTAGGGTGCAGGCCTGGCTCCCCGCTGGTACAGAACATTGGCCATGTGTGGCATGGGGTTAGGCGCAGGCGTGGCTCCCTGCTGGTACAGAGCATTGGCCATGTGTGGGGCCAGGGCGCGGCCTGGCCCCCGGTAGAACAGAACATTGGCCATGGAGGTGGGTTTAGGTTGCAGGCCTGGCCCCGCTGGTGTTACAGAACATTGGCCATGTGTGGGCTCTTGGGCGTGGCCTGGGCCCCTGTTGAGAAGTTGGCCTGGTATATGCTGTTCACTAATTAAAGTGGACACCTTGCACCAGAACAATTCGACTCTTATAGTAGATAGGTTTAAGACAACCTTTATAGAAAGCTATCCTAGTGGTAGCTGTGGAGAGCAGCCTTCAGGCTAAGTCTTGAAGGAATGTAAAGCAGCTTGTTTTACCACACAATCTCTTGAATCACCAAATGAAAAGACACCACACAGGTATATATATCAAATATATATGTATTTATTAATAAACACTCTCTACTAATCTCTTTATGAGATTAGAGGTCAGGTACGTATGTACAAGTCAAATATTATCAGGATAAATTTAGCACAATCGAATATCACAATCTTAGTTTGCTAGACCCTAGGTCTAAGGGCATCTAGAATCGAGGGACCCCCAAGAACCACCCCAGGTAGTTGTAGGAGACCCACAGGGGACGGACGCGGTGACCTGGCACCGGTGCGAATCCTGTGCGAGTCTATGCACTCCAGACGCGATTGAGATATCAATGTTAAAGGTCCCTTGCTTGTTCGAGGCGAACACACCGATCGGTCCTTGTGCACGAGTCGAAGGACGCGGTTATAGATAGAGTTGCAAGGGAGATGGACGCGCTGTGTCTAACACAGACGCGAACCTTGTGCGAGTCAGTGCAATGGAGATCTCAGTGCTACAGGCCCTTTGTGTGTTCGAGGCGAACACCGATCGGACTCAGTACGAGTCGAAGGATACAGTTCTAGATAGTGTTGCAAAGGAGATGGACGCGGTGTGTCTAACACAGACGCGAACCCTGTACGAGTCAGCGCAATTGTCGCACTTAGAAAGTTAGAGTTTTAGGACACTTCGAGGGAAGCTACAAGCAAGTCACTTACAGGGTAAGTAGTTCTAGGGCCCACACCCACAGGAGCACCGTAGTGCTGAAGTTACCTCACCCAGGGGAGCCGGGTGCATAGGTGTTCTTTGGTGTCGGGTCGCGGCGTCGTTTTCAATGGGAGCCAGTGAAGACTTGCTGCTTGCGGCGACAGGAGAAGTGTCCGGAGGAATCCAAGCCTGGATTCGGAAGATGGAGAAGACCTGAAAGCAGAGGGGACAGTGTTCAAAAGTCACTTGGCAGTGACTCGGGGCAAGGAAGATGGATGCCCACCGTCGTCGCAAGATTCAGGTCGTTCGCGGTTGCCTTGACTCTTCAGCCACGAGGTCCAGGAGGGCGTCGACGATGACCAGGAGCTGGATTCGGCGTGTCCCACGATGTCTGCAGCTTACTGCGGTGTCGGCGACTCGATCGGAGCCAACAAGCCTTGGTAACAGCAAGTCTCGGGGAAAGTGTGAAGAGACAATGGCGCAGACCAGCAAGGTCTGTGGGACTCACCCAGCGAAGGTAAGTCAGGGCAGGCCTGGAGCAACCAGGGAGCCCTTTGGTTTCTTTAGAAAGTCTTCTGGGGACCCACAAGCCGGCTGGCAAGGGATCGCGAAGACACCTCGGGAGGATTCGCTCACAGGGGCCCACGGTCACTCGGGACGTGGTAGGCCTCTGATCTTACGAGGGATTCCTGCTGGGAGGCTGGGACCACACGTGGTCCAAAGCACAAGTTCGTGGAGCATTGTGGAGGGGTTGCAGCTTGACAATAGTGCACGGTACCCAGGGTCGCGGTTCCTCAGTTACTCTTGGGGTCCACTGGCCTCAGCTTCGCTGGGGACTCACGATGGCCTTTGAGAAGTCAGGAAATCCACTTCTTGGGCTGCAGGGACTTCGGACTCCGGCGGGAGCGGCATAGTTTGCGACCGTCGTTTGTAGTTTTGGTGCCTGCCAAGCAGGGGAGTCACTCCTTGACTCCAAGGGAGATTCTTCAGTCTTCCAAAGGTAGTGGAACGTCGAAGGTCCGGGATTCTTCTTCAGAGCGTCGTCCAGGGAAATCTAGGGTGCAATGCACAGGTTCCCCCTCTTATACTAAAAGAAGGGGAGGGACTAGCTCTATGACCCTACCTATGGGAGGGTCAGGGAGTGGGTGGCTACACCCACTTCCCTTTGTCCAGTTTCGCGCCAGAGCAGGGACAGGTAGCCCCTGAGCCGGTTTGAACTGGCATATGCACAGAGGAGCCTTCTGCTGCCCCAGTGCAGGACTTCAAAGCACTCTAGGAGTGCACCCACCCAGCCCCAATACACTAAGCCCTGTCTGGGAGGTGGTCACACCCCCTTGGGACAGGATATCTATTGTTGGGCTTCCTCCACTGCGAGTGTTGGTCATCAGCAGGAGGGCAGACCCGGTGTCTGGGACTGGTGACATCCATTTTGTGATGCCAGGGCTCTGCAGGATTCTACCGCGTTTCCACAGTAGGTACATGTCTATCCCTCTAGAAGGGTGGAATGCTACCCCCGCTGCCAGGACTGGCGGGGGGGGTAGTATTCCAAGGTGTTTGACACCAAGCACGACATGTTTCGATGCAGCCATTCCAAAGTTAGCATTTTACCGCGAGGATATAATGCACTTAAAAGTATATGGTTTAACCGCATCCCACAAACAGCACCAGAGAATGGACTCTGAGGGCTGCAGAGGGGCCCTGCTCAGGCAGGGCACCCCCTCACATAGGAAGCCAAGCACCCTGCCCTCAGGATTGATAGGGCCTGCCTTAGGGGTGACTGATAGGGTTGTATATGTGTGTGTAGAGAGATATAGGAACCTATATCTCAGTGAGGAGTGCTAGCACTTCCTCACCCAGGCTGCAGTAGCAGGCCTGTGGTGTCAGATTTAGTCTGCTTCCCAGGGGTGGCATAACACATGCTGCAGCCCCTGGCAGGCCTGTGAAGTACCTATGCCCTTGGTACCTAAGGTACCATATACTAGGGACTCATAAGGTGCCACAGTATCCAATCACTAGTGCACCTAGAGTGCACTGCCGTGGGGCACTGTGTCCCAAAGAAACGGCGTTAACATCATCGCCGGCCTAGCGGCAGCAAAACTGCCGCTAAGCGGCGATAGTGGGCTTGATAATATGCCCTAGAAGAATTCGAATAGAAGCCCATGTTCTGGTGTCAACATGGGCTTCTACAGAACAAAATTCTCCAGGGCATATTATCAAGCCCATTATCGTGCCGCTTTTAGCGGCAGTTTTCTGCCGCTAAACTCGGCGTATAATTTTAACGCCGTGCTTGATAATATGCCCCCAAATCGTTTAGAGAGAACAGAGAGGCTGGGGCCCTGATTAGCAGGGGCCCAGCCAGACTATAGCCAGAAACCAGTGTAAACATCAGAAAAAAGTGGGGGCAACATAAGAGGCAGATCCTACTCTCCTACACAACCCCCCCCAAACGCAGGGACACTAAACTAACCTTGACCAGTTGAGTCTTCGTGTTCAAAGTGGAAATACCTTGAGAGTCCATCTGCATTGGCATGTTGGGTCCCAGGTCTATGTTCCACTGTATAGTCCATCCCCTGTAGGGAAATGGACCACCTCAAAAGTTTTGGGTTTTCTCCTTTCATTTGTTTAAGCCATAGGAGGGGCTTGTGGTCAGTCTGAACTATGAAGTGAGTGCCAAACAAGTATGGCCTCAGCTTCTTCAGGGCCCACACCACAGCAAAGGCCTCCCTCTCTATAGCTGACCAACGTTTCTCTCTAGGGGTCAGCCTTCTGCTAATAAAAGCTACTGGCTGGTCTTGACCTTCATCATTCAGTTGAGACAGTACAGCTCCCACACCCAGCTCAGAAGCATCTGTTTGGACAATGAACTTTTTGGTGTAGTCTGGACTCTGTAAGATGGGGGCAGTGCACATGGCCTGCTTTAGGTCTTCAAATGCCTTTTGACAGCTAGCTGTCCACTGAACCTTTTTTGGCATTTTCTTTGAGGTCAGATCATTCAAGGGGGTCACTATAGATCCATATCCCTTGACAAACCTCCTATAGTACCCAGACAGGCCTAAGAAGGCTCTCACCTGTGTCTGGGTGGTTGGAGCAACCCATTCCATTATGGTTTGGATTTTGCTCTGTAAAGGCTGAACCTGGCCTCCACCTACAAGGTGGCCCAGGTACACAACCTGACTCTGCCCTATCTGGCACTTAGTGGCCTTGATAGTGAGGCCTGCTTTCTGCAGGGCCTCCAAAACATTCCTGAGGTGGACCAGGTGATCCTGCCAGGAGGAACTAAAGACAGCAATATCATCTAGATAAGCTGAGCAATAAGTTTCCATCCCTGTCAGAACTTTATTCACCAACCTCTGGAAAGTGGCAGGTGCATTTTTCAATCCAAAGGGCATCACCACAAAGTGGTAGTGCCCACCAGGGGTCGAAAATGCTGTCTTGGCTTTTGCATCATCAGCTAATCTGATCTGCCAGTAGCCAGCTGTTAGGTCAAACGTGCTTAGATACTTGGCTGAGGCCAAAGTATCAATCAGCTCATCTGCCCTTGGTATGGGATAGGCATCAGTCCTAGTGACTGCATTGAGGCCTCTGTAGTCTACACAAAACCTCATTTCTTTCTTACCACCCTGGGTATGAGGCTTGGGTACCAGGACTACTGGACTAGCCCAAGGGCTATCTGAAGGCTCAATTACACCTAGCTCCAACATTTTCTGGACTTCAGTCCTGATACAGTCCCTGACATGGTCAGGTTGCCTGTAGATTTTATTCTTGACAGGCAGACTGTCTCCAGTGTCCACCTCGTGGGTGCACCAGGAAGTCTGACTAGGGGTCAGGCTAAACATATGTCTAAACTGTTGCAGAACTTGTCTGCACTCAGTTTGCTGATGGTCGGTGAGGCTGCTTGCCAAAGCAACACCATCTACTGACCCATCATCAGGGTTCTGAGAGAGCAGGTCAGGGAGAGGGTCACTCTCCTCCTCCTGGTCCTCATCAGTTGCCATGAGCAAGCCCATGTCAGCCCTGTCAACATATGGCTTTAATCTGTTGACATGGAGCACCCTCAGGGGGCTCCTGGGAGTTCCAAGATTCACCAGGTAGGTGACTTCTCCCTTCTGTTCAACTATTGTATGGGGGCCACTCCACTTGTCCTGGAGGGCTGCTGGGGCCACAGGCTCCAACACCCACACTTTCTGTCCTGGCTGGTATACAGTCAGTACAGCCTTTTGGTCATGCCAAGCTTTTTGTAATTCTTGGCTGGCCTCCAGGTTTTTGGTTGCCTTTTTCATGTACTCTGCCATCCGGGAGCGGAGACCAAGTACATAGTCCATCACATCTTGTTTGGGGGGCTTGAGAGGTAACTCCCAGCCCTCTTTTACCAAACACAGTGGACCTCTCACAGGATGCCCAAACAGAAGCTCAAATGGGCTGTAACCAACCCCCTTCTGTGGAACCTCTCTGTATGCAAACAACAGGCAAGGAAGAAGAAGGTCCCATTTCCGCCTAAGCTTCTCTGGGAGTCCTTTAATCATTCCTTTCAAGGTTTTGTTGAAGCGTTCAACTAAACCATTGCATTGTGGGTGATAGGGGGTGGTGAACTTGTAAGTTACACCACACTCCTTCCACATTGCTTTTAGATATCCTGACATGAAGTTGGTACCTCTGTCAGAAATGACCTCCTTTGGGAAACCCACTCTGGAGAAGACTCCAATGAGGGCTCTTGCCACCACAGGGGCTGTGGTGGTCCTCAGGGAATTGCTTCTGGGTACCTGGTGGCATGATCCACTACCACCAGGATAAACCTGTGCCCAGATGCAGTTTGAGGGTCAAGGGGACCAACAATGTCAATCCCTACCCTTTCAAAGGGTACCCCCACCACCGGTAGTGGTATCAGGGGGGCCTTTGTTGTGCCACCTGCCTTACCACTGGCTTGGCAGGTGACACAGGAGCGACAAAACTCCTTTGTGTCCTCTGACATATGTGGCCAATGAAAATGTGGAACAAGCCTGTCCCAGGTCTTGTTTTGGCCCAAGTGTCCTGCTAAAGGGATGTCATGTGCTAGGGTCAAGAGGAACCCCCTAAACTTCTGAGGTATTACCAACCTCCTGGTGGCTCCAGGGGCTGGGTCTCTACCTTCAGAATATAGGAGTCCCTCATCCCAATAAACTTTATGGGACCCACTAGCACTCCCAGCAGCCTCAGCAGCAGCCTGCTGTCTGAGGGGTTCAAGAGAGGGGCAGCACTGTTGCTCCTTACTCAGATCTTCCCTAGAAGGGCCCCCTGCCCCCAAGAACTCAACCTGATCAGGCTCAAGTCCCTCTGGGGCAGTTCCTTCTTCAGGATCTGCTTCACCTCCCTCTGGGGGTGAATCTGTGATCTGAGACAGAGGGGAAGGCACTGCCTTTACCCTACTGCTCCTCCTCTTGGGAAGCATCTGGTCCATTGTTCCAGGATCCAGAGCTGGTTCAGTGTCATGCATTCTTGCTTGTGACCTGGTCACAGCAAATACCTCTGCAGGGATGCCCAACATCTCAGCATGAGTCCATAACTCTACTTCAGACCAGGCTGAAGTCTCTAGATCATTGCCCAATAGACATTCGACAGGGAGGTCTGCACTGACTACAACCTTCTTGAGGCCAGTTACCCCTCCCCAGGAGAAATTCACAACTGCCAGACTATGGTTGGTCTTGACGTTGCTTGCATTGGTCACCTGGTACATTTCGCCCAGGATGATCTGTCCAGGGTCCACAAGATCCTCTGCCACCATGGTGACACTAGCACCTGTGTCCCTAAATGCCAAAGCCTGTTTGCCATTTATTACAGGCTGCTGTTTGTATTTGCCCAGATTACTGGGACTCACTAGGAAGGACATATTAAGGTCTCCTCACAAATCAGCATTGCCTGAGTGGGCACTCTGACTAGGTCAGAGTCCACTTCAGAACCCAGGGTCAACCCTACTACACCCTTATTCTGAGTACCACCTCCACCAGTAGCTGAACTAGGGGGAACAGTTGCCTTAGGGGCAGGAGTGGTGGTGGTTTGGTCTTTGGACTTGTTACAGTCAGAAGTCCAGTGCCCTTTCTGTTTACAGAATTTGCACCAGGGCTTCTTTTGGCCTTTTCCCTTGTTGGATTGTGACTCCCCACCAGATGCAGATTTTTGGGGCCCTTGTGAAGACTTCTGGTCTTTTGACTTATCCCCACCTTTCTCAGAGCCCTTAGGATCTTGCTTCTTGGTGTCACCCCCTTGGTTCTGGGGTTTCTGCCTCACCCTGGTTCTGACCCATTTGTCTGCCTTCTTTCCCAATTCTTGGGGAGAGGTCAGATCCGAGTCCACCAGGTACTGATGCAACAACTGGTTCTGGCAATTATTAAGGATCTGTTCTCTCATCATCAGATTATACAATCCCTTGAAATCAGTAACCCTACTGCCAACCAGCCAACCCTCCAGAGCCTTGGTTGCACAATCAACAAAGTCAGTCCAGTCCTGAGTCTGTGCCTTCTGGGTGTCTCTGAACTTCAACCTGTACTGCTCAGTGGTTAAGCCAAACCCATCTATCAGTGCACTCTTCAGGACTTCATAATCGTCAGCATCCTCTTCTCTAACAGTGAGGAGCTTGTCTCTACCTTTATCTGAAAAGGAGAGCCACAAGATTGCTGCCCACTGCTTTTGGGGGACCTGCTGTACTCTACAGGCCCTCTCCATAGCAGTTATCCACTTGTGGATATCATCCCCACTCTGGTAGGGAGGAACAACCTTGCTCAGGTTCCTATGGTCTGGAATAGATTCTCTGCCTCTAGGGACACTGTTGCTGCCACCAAGGGGTTCTAACCCCTCTCGTCTAGAAGCTCTCTGGATCTCCAGGGCTTCTCTATCCAGTGCCAACTGCTTGGTTCTGAGGGCAACTCTTGCTTCCTCATACTGCAGCAGTTTGCACATTCTTTCAGAGGAGGTCTCTCTTATGGGAAAGTATGAGTTCCTCTGGTGGACAAATTCTCTGCCAGAGTGATAAGAGTGCTCAGATTCCCTGGAAGGGGACCTATGCCTCTCATCCACTCTGTCAGTTCTCTTAGGGAGAATTCCTCTGTCCTTTTCAGGCCCCTTGAGGCCTGGCCCTTCAATCACAGAGTCCTGGTCATTCGGATTTTCATCATCTGACCCAGATACTGTAATTGACCCACCCACTGATTCAGACCCATTAGCTCCTAGAGCCAATCTAAGATCATCTGCTGTCAGCAGATCTATCAGGTGTAGGGTTGAGGGACTCTGTCCTAGCCTCAGGTGTCTTTCAACACACATGGCTCTCAAGTCAGAGAAAGCCATGTCCTTATACTGAGGCTGAGTGGATCCACTGGTTCCACCCTTTAAGGACATTCTAGTGTTGTGCAGTGTTGTACTACCTACACTAGTTTGTGGCCTACTGATACTAGCTTGAGCTGTAGAAAGGGTGTGCTATCCCTTGGCACACAGCTCTAAGTTCAGTAGAACTTATTGATACTAAGCTTGACTTTATATGTACCTTAAGTACCTATAGTGGTTTTCAGTTAGTAATTCAAATAGAGATTTTCTGGTAAAACAATAGCAAGCTGGAATCCCACACGCTGCCCACCAATGTGAGAAGTTGGCCTGGTATATGCTGTTCACTAATTAAAGTGGACACCTTGCACCAGAACAATTCGACTCTTATGGTAGATAGGTTTAAGACAACCTTTATAGAAAGCTATCCTAGTGGTAGCTGTGGAGAGCAGCCTTCAGGCTAAGTCTTGAAGGAATGTAAAGCAGCTTGTTTTACCACACAATCTCTTGAATCACCAAATGAAAAGACACCACACAGGTATATATATCAAATATATATGTATTTATTAATAAACACTCTCTACTAATCTCTTTATGAGATTAGAGGTCAGGAACATATGTACAAGTCAAATATTATCAGAATAAGTTTAGCACAATCGAATATCACAATCTTAGTTTGCTAGACCTAGGTCTAGGGCATCTAGAATCGAGGGACCCCCAAGAACCACCCCAGGTAGTTGTAGGAGACCCACAGGGGACGGACGCGGTGACCTGGCACCGGTGCGAGTCCTGTGCGAGTCTATGCACTCAGACGCGATTGAGATATCAATGTTAAAGGTCCCTTGCGTGTTCGAGGCGAACACACCGATCGGTCCTTGTACGAGTCGAAGGACGCGGTCACAGATAGAGATGCAAGGGAGATGGACGCGCTGTGTCTAACACAGACGCGAACCTTGTGCGAGTCAGTGCAATGGAGATCTCAGTGTTACAGGCCCTTTGTGTGTTCGAGGCGAACACCGATCGGACTCAGTACGAGTCGAAGGATACAGTTTTAGATAGTGTTGCAAAGGAGATGGACGCGGTGTGTCTAACACAGACGCGAACCCTGTACGAGTCAGCGCAATTGTCGCACTTAGAAAGTTAGAGTTTTAGGACACTTCTAGGGAAGCTACAAGCAAGTCACTTACAGGGTAAGTAGTTCTAGGGCCCACACCCACAGGAGCACCGTAGTGCTGAAGTTACCTCACCCAGGGGAGCCGGGTGCATAGGTGTTCTTTGGTGTCGGGTCGCGGCGTCGTTTTCAATGGGAGCCAGTGAAGACTTGCTGCTTGCGGCGACAGGAGAAGTGTCCGGAGGAATCCAAGCCTGGATTCGGAAGATGGAAGACCTGAAAGCAGAGGGGACAGTGTTCAAAGTCACTTGGCAGTGACTCGGGGCAAGGAAGATGGATGCCCACCGTCGTCGCAAGATTCAGGTCGTTCGCAGTTGCCTTGACTCTTCAGCCACGAGGTCCAGGAGGCGTCGACGACGACCAGGAGCTGGATTCGGCGTGTCCCACGATGTCTGCAGCTTACTGCGGTGTCGGCGACTCGATCGGAGCCAACAAGCCTTGGTAACAGCAAGTCTCGGGGAAAGTGTGAAGAGGCAATGGCGCAGACCAGCAAGGTCTGTGGGACTCACCCAGCGAGGGTAAGTCAGGGCAGGCCTGGAGCAACCAGGGGAGCCCTTTGGTTTCTTTAGAAAGTCTTCTGGGGACCCACAAGCCGGCTGGCAAGGGATCGCGAAGACGCCTCGGGAGGATTCGCTCACAGGGGCCCACGGTCACTCGGGACGTGGTAGGCCTCTGATCTTAGGAGGGATTCCTGCTGGAGGCTGGGACCACACGTGGTCCAAAGCACAAGTTCGTGGAACGTTGTGAAGGGGTTGCACTCGACAATAGTGCACGGTACCCAGGGGTCGCGGTTCCTCGTTACTCTTGGGGTCCACTGGCCTCAGCTTCGCTGGGGACTCACGATGGCCTTTGAGAAGTCAGGAAATCCACTTCTTGGGCTGCAGGGACTTCGGACTCCGGCGGGAGCGGCGTAGTTTGCGACCGTCGTTTGTAGTTTTTGGTGCCTGCCAAGCAGGGGAGTCACTCCTTGACTCCAAGGGAGATTCTTCAGTCTTCCAAAGGTAGTGGAACGTCGAAGGTCCGGGATTCTTCTTGTAGAGCGTCGTCCAGGGAAATCTAGGGTGCAATGCACAGGTTCCCCCTCTTATACTAAAAGAAAGGGAGGGACTAGCTCTATGACCCTACCTATGGGAGGGTCAGGGGAGTGGGTGGCTTACACCCACTTCCCTTTGTCCAGTTTCGCGCCAGAGCAGGGACAGGTAGCCCCTGAGCCGGTTTGAACTGGCATATGCACAGAGGAGCCTTCTGCTCCCCCAGTGCAGGACTTCAAAGCACTCTAAGAGTGCACCCACCCAGCCCCAATACACTAAACCCTGTCTGGGAGGTGGTCACACCCCCTTGGGACAGGATATCTATTGTTGGGCTTCCTCCACTGCGAGTGTTGGTCATCAGCAGGAGGGCAGCCCAGTGTCTGTGACTGGTGGCATCCATTTTGTGATGCCAGGGCTCTGCAGGATTCTACCGCGTTTCCACAGTAGGTACATGTCTATCCCTCTAGAAGGGTGGAATGCTACCCCCGCCGCCAGGACTGGCGGGGGGGTAGTATTCCAAGGTGTTTGACACCAAACACGACATGTTTCGATGCAGCCATTCCAAAGTTAGCATTTTACCGCGAGGATATAATGCACTTAAAAGTATATGGTTTAACCGCATCCACAAACAGCACCAGAGAATGGACTCTGAGAGCTGCAGAGGGGCCCTGCTCAGGCAGAGGCACCCCCTCACATAGAAGCCAAGCACCCTGCCCTCAGGATTGACAGGGCCTGCCTTAGGGGTGACTGATAGGGTTATATGTGTGTGTAGGAGAGATATAGGGAACCTATATCTCAGTGAGGGGTGCTAGCACTACCTCACCCAGGCTGCAGTAGCAGGCCTGTGGTGTCAGATTTAGTCTGCTTCCCAGGGGTGGCATAATACATGCTGCAGCCCCTGGTAGGCCTGTGAAGTACCTATGCCCTTGGTACCTAAGGTACCATATACTAGGGACTCATAAGGTGCCACAGTATCCAATCACTAGTGCACCTAGAGTGCACTCCAAATCGTTTAGAGAGAACAGAGAGGCTGGGGCCCTGATTAGCAGGGTCCCAGCCAGACTATAGCCAGAAACCAGTGTAAACATCAGAAAAAAGTGGGGGCAACATAAGAGGCAGATCCTACTC
>CAWUFW010032338.1:0-14083 GCA_963921515.1 Calotriton arnoldi | reverse complement strand
CTAAATCTAAAAATCCATTGTTTGTAAAGCGCGAACTACTCACCCTACGGGTCTCAAGGCGCTGGGGGCAGGCGTGGGGAATTAAGTGAGCTGCTGCCCAGAGTCACATGGTGCTGAGCTGAGCTGCCGCCGGGCCCGGGGGATCGGGCCGTGAGCCCTGTGCTCCCGAAGTCAGCTTCCTGAGCGCTGCACCGCACCTCTCGCGAACACCCAGGAGTCCCGCAGGGTTCTCCATGTCAGCAGATTGAAACCATAGTGGACAGGGCAGACATGGGCTTGCTCATGGCTACTGATGAGGACAGGAGGATGAGAGTGACCCACTCCCCGACCTTGCTCCACAGAACCCTGATGATGGGTCAGTGGATGGTGCTAGCCTTGGCAGGCAGCCTCACTGCTCATCAGCAAACTGATTGTAGACAAGTACTCAATCAGTACAGACATATGTTCTCCTGACTCCAAGTCAGACTACCTGAGTGCACTCATGAAGTGGACACTGGGGACAGTCTGCCTATTAAAAATAAAGATTTATAGGCAACCTGACCATGTCAGGGACTGTATCAGGACAGAAGTCCAGAAAATGTTGGATTTGGGAGTTATTGAACCCTCAGATAGCCCTTGGAGCTGGTCCAGTGGTCCTTGTGCCAAAACCTCACACCAGTGGTGGGAACAGAGGAATGAGTTTTGTGGAACTACAGGGGTCTCAATGCAGTCACTAGGACCGTGCCCATCAATACCTAGGGCAGATGAGCTAATCAGACACTTTGGCCTCAGCCAAGTATCTAAGCACATTTGACCTGACAGCTGGCTACTGGCAGATCAGACTAGCTGATGATGCAAAGCCAAAAGCAGCATTCTCAACCCCTAGTGGACATTATCAATTTGTGGTAATGCCCTTTGGTCTGAAGAATGCACCTGCCACTTTCAAGGTTGGTGAATACAGTCCTTACAGGTCTGGAGGCCTACAGTGCAGCATATCTAGAGTGATATTGCTGTCTTTAGCTCCACCTGGGAGGATCACCTGGTCCACCTCAGAAATGTTTTAGAGGCCCTGCAAGAGGCAGGCCTCTCTATCAAGGCCACCAAGTGCCAGATAGGGCAGAGTCAGGTTGTGTACCTGGGCCACCTTGTGGGTGGAGGCCAGGTTCAACCATTGCAAAGCAAAATCCAGACCATCATGGACAGGGTTGCTCCAACTACCCAGACTCAGGTGAGAGCCTTCTTAGGCCTGACTGGATACTATAGGAGATTTGTCAAGGGGTATGGATCAATAGTGACACCCCTGAATGACTTAACTTCCAAGAAAATGCCCAAAAGGTTCAGTGGACAGCTAGCTGTCAAAAGGCATTTGATGACCTGAAGCAGGCCATGTGCACTGCTCCCATTCTCAGAGTCCTGATTACTCCAAGAAGTTCATTGTCCAAACAGATGCATCTGAATTGGGGGTAGGGGCTGTACTGTCACAATTGAATGATGAAGGTCAGGATCAGCCAATAGCTTTATTAGCAGAAGGCTGACCCCTAGAGAGAAACGTTGGTCAGCCATAGAGAGGAGGCCTTTGCTGTGGTTTGGGCTCTGAAGAAGTTGAGGCCATACTTGTTTAGTACTCACTTCCTTGTTCAAACAGACCACAAGCCCCTCCTATGGCTAAAACAAATGAAGGGTGAAAACCCCAAACTGCTTAGGTGGTCCATTTCCTACAGGGGATGGACTTTACAGTGGAACATAGACCTGGGAGTAACCATGCCAATGCAGATGGACTCTCTAGGTACTTCCACTTAGAACATGAAGACTCAACTGGTCAAGGTTAGTTTAATGTCCCTACGTTTGGGGGTTGTGTTGAAGTAGGATCTGCTTCACATGGGTACCCCCACTTTTTGCTGATGCTTTACTGTTTTTCGACTTTAGTCTGGCCGGGGCCCTGCTAATCAGAACCCCAGCCTAGCTGCTTCCCCTCTCTAAAATGGTTTCTGGAGTGCCCATATAAGTCCCTAGTATATGGTATACTATGTACCCAGGGCATAGGGTACCTCAGAGGCCTACCAGGGGCTGCAGCATGTATTGTGCCACCCCTGGAAGGCCATCCAAAATGACACCACAGGTCTGCTACTGCAGCCTGGGTAAGGTGGTGCATGCACCCCTTACTGTGATATAGGCTACCTATATCACTACAATTACACACACATATAAACCTATAAGTCACTCCTATGGCAGGCCTTAACAATCCTGAAGGCAGAGTGCTTGGTTTTGTATGTGAGAGAATGCCCCAGCATGAGCAGGGCCCCTCTGCAGCGTTCGGAGTCAATCCTCTGATGCTGTTTGTGGTGCAGCCTGACCATTATACTCTTAAGTACATTATATCCTCGCGGTAAATGCTAACTTTGGGATGGCTGCACAGAAACATGTCGTGTTTGGTGTCAAACATCTTGGAATACTACCCCTCCGCCAATTCTGGCGGCGGGGGTAGCATTCCACCCTTCTAGAGGAGAGACATGTACACACCGGGCTACCCGGTAACTTCTTTCCAGAGCCCTGGCATCACAAAATGGATGCCGCTGCCACAGACACAGGTCTGGCCTCCTGCTGCTGACTGAAACTCTGGCAGGGGAGGCCTGGACAATAGGTGTCCTGTCCCAAGGAGGTGTAGCCACCTCCCCAGACAGGATAATGTGTATTGGGGCTGGGCGGGAGCACCCTCTGGTGCTTTGAAGTCCTGCACTGGGGGCACATTTGGTGTCCTGTGCATATGCCAGTTCAAACCGGTTGCAGGGCTACCTGCCCCTGCTCTGGCTGCGAAACTGGACAAGGAGAAGGGGTGTAACCACCCCTCTTCCCTGACCCTCCCATAGGTGGGTCCCCAGAGTATGTCCAACCCTAACTTTGTATAAGTATGGGACCCCAGTCCTTAGGACTTTAGATTACCCTGGACAGAAACTCTGACACTGAATCCTGGACCTTGACGCTCTACCTGAAGATTAGAGGACTGAAGAATCTCCCTTGGGGTCAAGGAGTGACTCCCCTGCTTGGCAGGCACCTAAGAAGCAATTGTCCGGTCTGCATCGCTGAAGCTCCCGCCCCGGACGCCGAAGTCTTTGCATCACCAGAGGTGGACTTCCAGACTTCCCGAGGCTGCCCTGAGTCCCCAGCAAAGCTGAGGCCCGTAGCTATCGTGGGTAACGTGGAACCATGACCCCTGGACCCTGAGCACATTTGCAAGTGCATCCTCTTCCTGGTCTCCCACTGAAGTTGTGCTTTGGGCTCAGTAGCCCCCGCCTCCAGCACCGACTGCACCGAAGATCACTGGCCTCCACTCCACGAGTGTCCTGCAAGCCAGCTCCAGAGTGCGTCCACTCGAGGCTCCTTCGCGGTCGCTAGTCCGTTGGCTAGTGGGCCCTCCCGAAGGCAACTCTTCTTCTGCTTGGGCTTCCCTGGTTGCTCCAGACATGCCCTGACTTACCCTCGCTGGGTGAGTCCCTCCAGACCTTGCTGGTCTGTACCACCGTCCTTCTTCTATTTCCACGTGACTTGCCGTTGCCAAGGCTTGTTGGGTCCAATCCGGTGCCGATCAGCCCCTGCAATCGACAGACGTCGTGGGACAGCTCGAATCCAGCTCCTGGTTGTCGTCGCCGCCTCCTCGGCTGAAGAGGTCAAGACGGCCGTCCAACCTACCTGAAGCACCCGACATCGGTGGGCATCTGCTCCATCGCCTTCCTGGTCACTGGCTAGTGACCCAGACTCTGTCCCCTCTGCTTTCAGGTTCTTCAGATCTTCGATCCACCTTTGGATCACTCCGAACACTTTCGACTTGGTCGTCAGCAGCACTTTTGCAGCAGATCGCCATTGAAAACTGGCG
Organism: Calotriton arnoldi; assembly: GCA_963921515.1. Classification (NCBI taxonomy): domain Eukaryota; kingdom Metazoa; phylum Chordata; class Amphibia; order Caudata; family Salamandridae; genus Calotriton; species Calotriton arnoldi. Next base: position 10,233 of record CAWUFW010032338.1, on the reverse strand, counting down.
AGTGAAACCCGACCCCGAAAGACACCTATGCACCCGGCTTCCTGGGTGAGGTAACTCGAGTACTCCGGTGCTCCCGTGGGTATGAGACTCTAGAACAACCTTGTTCTAAGGGGTTTGCTCCAAGTCCTCCTCTAAGTGTCCTTTTTCTTTAAAGAATTCCAACCGCGACATTCCCCATAGAAGTCAACGGCGGCTCGCGGCTGTGTTCTCACACTGCACGCGTCCCCGTGGGTCCCCTGTGTCACTACCTTGGGTGGTTCCTTGAGGCCAAGCACTTCTACAGGCTCTAGGCCTTGTGTCTAGCTCAGTCGTGGTTCTTATACCATTCTTATTGGTATATGGTTTGGAGTACGCCCCTAGGGCTCAAACGTGTATTTGTGCTATTACTGTTGATATTCGACTTGTAACTTATGTACTTGAACTCTAGCCTCATAAAGAGACTAGAGGGTGTGTTTAAGACTAAATACATATATTTTAAATATATACCTGGTGTGGTCCTCTTTCACTTGGTCACTCAAGAGATTATAGACTGGTAAAACAAGCTGCTTTACATTCCTCCAAGACTTAGCCTGAAGGCTGCTCTCCATAGCTACCACTAGGATAGCTTTCAATAAAGGTTGTCTTTAACCTATCTCCAATAAGGGGTTGTTTGGACTGGTGCAAGGTGCCCACTATAATTAGTGGACATCATATGCCAGGCCAGCTTCTCACAACTGTCACTTCTCAGGGCCCCCAGGCAGGACCTGAGACAGGAGTGGGCACTGGTGTGCCTGTGCACTTAGTGTCTTACTGTCACTTCTCAGGGCTCCCCAGGGTGGGACCTGAGACAAGGCGTGGGCACTGTGTGCCTGTGCACTGAGTGTCTTACTGTCACTTCTCAGGGCCCCCAGGGTGGGATCTGAGACAAGGTGTGTGGGCACTGGTGTGCCTGTGCACTGAGTGTCTTACTATCACTTCTCAGGGCCCCCAGGGTGGTACCTCAGACAAGGGGTGTGTGTGGGCACTGGTGTGCCTGTGCACTGAGTGTCGAGCTATCACTTCTCAGGGCCCACAGGGTGGGACCTGAGACAAGGGGTGTTAGCACTGGTGTGTTTGTGCACTGAGTGTCTTACTATAACTTCTCAGGGCCCCCAGGGTGGGACCTGAGACAAGAGGTGTGGGCACTGGTGTGCCTGTGCACTGAGTGTCTTACTGTCACTTCTCAGGGCCCCCGGGTGGGACCTGAGACAAGGGGTGTGGGCACTGGTGTGCCTGTGCACTGAGTGTCTTACTATCACTTCTCAGGGCCCCCAGGTGGGACCTGAGACAAGGGGTGTGGGCACTGCTGTGCCTGTGCACTGAGTGTCTTACTATCAGTTCTCAGGGCCCCCAGGGTGGGACCTGAGACAAGGGGTGTGTGTGGGCACTGGTGTGCCTGTGCACTGAGCGTCTTACTATCAGTTTTCAGGGCCCCCCAGGGTGGGACCTGAGACAAGGTGTGTGGGCACTGGTGTGCTTGTGCACTGAGTGTCTTACTGTCACTTCTCAGGGCTCCCGGAGCTGGACCTGAGACAAGGGGTGTGGGCACTAGTGTGCCTGTGCACTGACTGTCTTACTGTCACTTCTCAGGTCCCCCAGGGTGGGACCTGAAACAAGGGTGTGGGCACTGGTGTGCCTGTGCACTGAGTGTTGTGCTATCACTTCTCAGGGCCCCAGGGTGGGACCTGAGACAAGGGTTGTGGGCACTGGTGTGCTTGTGCACTGAGTGCCTTACTATCACTTCTCAGGGCCCCCAGGGTGGGACCTGAAACAAGGGGTGTGGGCACTGGTGTGCTTGAGCACTGAGTGTCTTACTGTCACTACTCAGGGCTCCCTTGGTGGGACCTGAGACAAGGGGTGTGGGCACTGGTGTGCTTGTGCACTGAGTGTCTTACTATCACTTCTCAGGGCCCCCAGGGTGGACCTGAGACAAGGTGTGGGCACTGGTGTGCCTGTGCACTGAGTGTCTTACTATCAGTTCTCAGGGCTCCCCAGGCGGAACCTGAGACAAGGGGTGTGGGCGCTAGTGTGGTTGTGCACTGAGTGTCTTACTATCACTTCTCAGGGCCCCCAGGGTGGACCTGAGACAAGGTGTGGGCACTGGTGTGCCTGTGCACTGAGTGTCTTACTGTCACTTCTCAGGGCCCCCAAGGTGGGACCTGAGACAAGGGTGTGGGCACTGGTGTGCCTGTGCACTGAGTGTCTTACTATCAGTACTCGGGGCTCCCCAGGCGGGACCTGAGACAAGGGGTGTGTGTGGGCACTGGTGTGCCTGTGCACTGAGCGTCTTACTATCAGTTTTCCGGGCCCCCAGGGTGGGACCTGAGACAAGGTGTGTGGGCACTGGTGTGCTTGTGCACTCTGTGTCTTACTGTCACTTCTCAGGGCTCCCGGGCTGGACCTGAGACAAGAGGTGTGGGCACTAGTGTGCCTGTGCACTGACTGTCTTACTGTCACTTCTCAGGTCCCCCAGGGTGGGACCTGAGACAAGGGTGTGGGCACTGGTGTTCCTGTGCACTGAGTGTCTTACTATCAGTTCTCAGGGCCCCCAAGGTGTGACATGAGACAAGGGTGTGGTCACTGGTGTGCCTGTGCACTGAGTGTTGTGCTATCACTTCTCAGGGCCCCCAGGGTGGGACCTGAGACAAGGGGTGTGGGCACTGGTGTGCTTGTGCACTGAGTGTCTAACTATCACTTCTCAGGGCCCCCAGGGTGGGACCTGAAACAAGGGGTGTGGGCACTGGTGTGCTTGAGCACTGAGTGTCTTACTGTCACTACTCAGGGCTCCTTGGTGGGACCTGAGACAAGGGGTGTGGGCACTGGTGTGCTTGTGCACTGAGTGTCTTACTATCACTTCTCAGGGCCCCCAGGGTGGACCTGAGACAAGGTGTGGGCACTGGTGTGCCTGTGCACTGAGTGTCTTACTATCAGTTCTCAGGGCTCCCCGGGCGGAACCTGAGACAAGGGGTGTGGGCGCTAGTGCACTGAGTGTCTTACTATCACTTCTCAGTGCCCCCAGGGTGGACCTGAGACAAGGTGTGGGCACTGGTGTGCCTGTGCACTGAGTGTCTTACTGTCACTTCTCAGGGCCCCCAGGTGGGACCTGAGACAAGGAGGTGTGGGCACTGGTGTGCCTGTGCACTGAGTGTCTTACTGTCACTACTCAGGGCTCCCTTGGTGGGACCTGAGACAAGGGGTGTGGGCACCTGTGTGCTTGTGCACTGAGTGTCGTGCTATCAGTTCTCAGGGCCCCCAGGGTGGGACCTGAGACAAGGGAGTGTTGGCACTGGTGTGCCTGTGCACTGAGTGTCTTACTATCACTTCTCAGGGCCCCCAGGGTGGGACCTCAGACAAGGGGTGTGTGTGGGCACTGGTGTGCCTGTGCACTGAGTGTCGAGCTAACACTTCTCAGGGCCCCCAGGGCGGGTCCTGAGACAAGGGGTGTGAGCAGTGGTGTGTTTGTGCACTGAGTGTCTTACTATCACTTCTCAGGGCCCCCAGGGTGGGACCTGAGACAAGGGGTGTGGGCACTGGTGTGCCTGTGCACTGACTGTCTTACTATCAGTTCTCAGGCCCCCCAGGGTGGTACCTGAGACAAGGGGTGTGGGCACTGGTGTGCCTGTGCACTGAGTGTCTTACTATCAGTTCTCAGGGCCCCCAGGGTGGGACCTGAGACAGGAGTGTGGGCACTGGTGTGCCTGTGCACTGAGTGTCTTACTATCACTTCTCAGGGCCCCCAGGGTGGACCTGAGACAAGGGAGTGTGGGCACTGGTGTGCCTGTGCACTGAGTGTCTTACTGTCACTTCTCAGGGCCCCCAGGGTGGGACCTGAGACAAGGAGTGTGGGCACTGGTGTGCCTGTGCACTGAGTGTCGTTCTATCAGTTCTCAGGGCCCCCCAGAGGTGGGACCTGAGACAAGGGGCGTGTGCACTGGTGTGCCTGTACACTGAGTGTCTTACTATCACTTCTCAGGGCCCCCAGGGTGGGGCCTGAGACAAGGAGCGTGGGCACTGGTGTGCCTGTGCACTGAGTGTCTTACTGTCACTTCTCAGGGCTCCCGGGTGGGACCTGAGACAAGGGGCGTGGGCACTGGTGTGCTTGTGCACTGAGTGTCTTACTGTCACTTCTCAGGGCTCCCCAGGCGGGACCTGAGACAAGCGGCGTGGGCATTGGTGTGCCTGTGCACTAAAGTGTCTTACTGTCACTTCTCAGGGCTCCCCAGGGTGGGACCTGAGACAATGGGCGTGGGCACTGGTGTGCCTGTGCACTGAGTGTCTTACTGTCACTACTCAGGGCCCCCAGGGTGGGACCTAAGACAAGGTGTGTGGGCACTGGTGTGCTTGTGCACTGAGTGTCTTACTGTCACTTCTCAGGGCTCCCAGGCGGGACCTGAGACAAGGGGTGTGGGCTCTGGTGTGCTTGTGCACTGAGTGTCTTACTGTCACCTCTTAGGGCCACCCAGTGTGGACCTGAGACAAGGTGTGGCCACTGGTGTGCCTGTGCACTGAGTGTCTTACTGTCACTTCTCAGGGCCCCCAGGGTGGGACCTGAGACAAGGCGTGTGGGCACTGGTGTGCTTGTGCACTGAGTGTCTTACTATCACTTCTCAGGGCCCCCAGGGTGGACCTGAGACAAGGTGTGGGCACTGGTGTGCCTGTGCACTGAGTGTCTTACTATCAGTTCTCAGGGCTCCCGGGCGGGACCTGAGACAAGGGGTGTGGGCGCTAGTGTGCTTGTGCACTGAGTGTCTTACTATCACTTCTCAGGGCCCCCAGGATGGACCTGAGACAAGGTGTGGGCACTGGTGTGGCTGTGCACTGAGTGTCTTACTGTCACTTCTCAGGGCCCCCAGGGTGGGACCTGAGACCAGGGGTGTGGGCACTGGTGTGCCTGTGCACTGAGTGTCTTACTATCAGTTCTCAGGGCCCCCAGGGTGGGACCTGAGACAGGGGTGTGGGCACTGGTGTGCCTGTGCACTGAGTGTCTTACTATCAGTACTCTGGGCTCCCCAGGCGGGACCTGAGACAAGGGGTGTGGGCTCTGGTGTTCTTGTGCACTGAGTGTCTTACTATCAGTTCTCAGGGTCCCCAGGTTGGGACCTGAGACAAGGGTGTGGGCTCTGGTGTGTTTGTGCCCTGAGTGTCTTACTATCAGTTCTCAGTGCCCCCAGGGTGGGACCTGAGACAAGGGGTGTGGGCACTGGTGTGCCTGTGCACTGAAGTGTCTTACTGTCACTTCTCAGGGCCCCCAGGGTCAGGACCTGAGACAAGGGGTGTGGGCACTTGTGTGCCTGTGCACTGAGTGTCTCACTGTCACTTCTCAGGGCCCCCAGGGTGGGACCCTGAGACAAGGGAGTGTGGGCACTGGTGTACCTGTGCACTGAGTGTCTTACTGTCACTTCTCAGGGCTCCCCGGGTGCGACCTGAGACAAGGGCGTGGGCACTGGTGTGCTTGTGCACTGAGTGTCTTACTGTCACTACTCAGGGCCCCGAGGGTGGGACCTGAGACAAGGAGTGCGGGCACTGGTGTGCCTGTGCAGTGAGTGTCTTACTGTCACTTCTCAGGGCTCCCCGGACGGGACCTGTGACAAGGGGTGTGAGAAGTTGGCCTGGTATATGCTGTCCACTAATTAAAGTGGGCACCTTGCACCAGTCCAAACGACCCTTATGATGATTAGGTTAAAGACAACCTTTATAGAAAGCTATCCTAGTGGTAGCTGTGGAGAGCAGCCTTCAGGCTAAGTCTCGAAGGAATGTAAAGCAGCTTGTTTTACCAGATCAGAACCTCCTGAATGACCAAATGAAAGGAGAACCACACAAGAGATATATAAAATATATGTATTTATTACTAAACACTCTCTACTAACCTCTTTATGAGATTAGAGCACACAGTACACAATATTAAATCACTAGAACGACAGTAAATAGCACAATACACAGTGGGCTCCAGGGGGAGACCGAACCATATACTAAGAAAGTGGTATAACAACCACAACTTCACTAGACACAGTGCCTAGAGCACGTAGAATCGCTGGGACCCCACGGAACCACCCAAAGTAGTGACACAGGGGACCTACGGAGGATGTGTGCAGTGTGAGAACACAGGCGCGAGCTCCGTACAACTCTATGGGAAAGTTGCGGTTGGAAAATTACAAGTTAAGGACACTTCGGAGAGGACTTCAAGCAAACCCTTTGGAACATAGAAGGTTCTAAGGCCAGCACCCTTGTGAGTACCGAGGTACCCGCGTTACCTATCCCAGAGGAGCCGGGTGCATAGGGGTCAAGTGGTGTCGGAAACCCTCGTCGTTTTCAATGGCGTGATGCGAAGAAGTGCTGCTGCCGGGAAGATGAAAAGTGTCCGGTGGAATCCAAGCCTGGATCTGAGGTGAAAAGAACCTGAAAGCAGAGGGGACAGAGTCTGGGTCACGTCAGGTGACCAGGGGCTCAGTGGACGAATGCCCACCGATGTCGGGTGCTTCAGGTGAGAAGATTGGATGCTTGACACTGCAGCCACGGTGACCAGGAGGCGTCGACGATGACCAAAGTCCGGAGGTGAGCTGTCCCACTAAGGATGTCGAGTGCTGAGGGGTCAGTGTCCGAATTGAACACCAACAAGCCTTGGCAACTGCAACCTACGCGGGCAGAGGAAACAAGTCACGGTGAGGACCATCAAGGTTCTGGGGACTCTCCAAGCTATGGAGAGTCAGGGCACGTCTGGAGCAACCAGGAAAGCCCAAGGAAAGTCAAAGTTACCTTCACAGGGACCCACAGGCCAACGGACCAGGGATCGCAAAGGGACCTCAAGCTGAATCACGAAATACCAGCCCACGGAACACTCGTGAAGTGTAGGCTGGAAATCTTCAGGTGCAATTACTGCTTGGGGTCAGAACTACACGTCGCCCAAAGCACAGCCTCAGGAATTGCCAAAAAGCATATGCTGCTGCAAAAGTACACGGTGCACAGGGGTTCGGGTTGCACGGTCCCCACGAGGGATACTGGTCTCAGAATTGCTGAGAGGTCAGATCAACCTCAGGGACGTTCAGGAACCCACCTCCTGTGTTGCAGAAATCTTCGGAGTCCTCAGGAGCTTGGGAGATGCAAACAGGTCAGATGTGTTTAGGTGCCTGTTGCTGCAGGGGAGTAACTCCTTTACTCCAAGGGAGATTCTTCAGTCATCCAGCGTAGTGTAGATCGTCGAAGGTACTTGGTTTCTGTAGCAGAGTTTAGTCCAGGTAAAATCTAAAGTCCTGTAGTCAGGGTTCCTACTTTATACCCAAGGAAGGGGTGGGACAAACTCTGCAGACCCACCTATGGGAGGGTCAGGACAGAGGGGTGGCTACACCCATGTCCTTTGTCCAGTTTCGCGCCAGAGCAGGAGCAAATGGCTCCTGCAACCGGTTTGAGCTGGACTATGCACAGGGACACCAAATGTGCCCCCAGTGCAGACTTCAAACACTCTCAGAGTGCACCCACCCAGCCCCAATACACTAAATCCTGTCTGGGAGGTGGTCACACCTCTCTGTGACAGGAAACCTATTGTCAAGCCTTCCCCTGCTCGAGCTTGGCTCAGCAGCAGGAGGGCAGACTCGTGTCTGTGGCTGGCAGCATCCATTTTGTGATGCCCAGGTCGAGAAAGCTGGTAGCGGGTAGACCGGTGCCCCATAGTAGTGGTACTACAGGGGAGGAATCATACCTCTCACACCAGTTACTGGTGTGGAGGTATGATTCCAAGGTGTTTGACACCAAACACGACATGTTTCTAAGCAGCCGTTTTAAAGTTAGCATTTACCGCGAGGTTATAATGCACTTAAGTATATATGGTTGGCTGCATCACAGACAACCCCGGAGAATAGATTCCGAAGGCTGCAGAGGGGCTCTGCTCATGCAGGGGCACCCTCTCACACAAAACCCAGCACCCTGCCTTCAGGATTGATAAGGCCTGCCATAGGGGTGACTGATAGGTTTATAGGTGTAGTGATTTAGAATAGATATAGGTGACCTATATCTAAGTAAGGGGTGCATGCACCTCCTTACACAGGTTGCAGTAGCAGACCTGTGGTGTCATTTTGAATGGCCTCTCAGGGGTGGCACAATACATGCTTCAGCCCCTGGGAGGCCTCTGGGGTACCTATGCCCTGGGTACATGGTGTACCATATACTAGGAACTTATAAGGGTACCCCAGTATCCAATCTGGAGTGTACCTAAAGTACATGCAATCAATTTAGCGGAGAAAGCAGCTAGGCTGGGGTCCTGGATAGCAGGATCCCAGCCAGTCTAAGTCGAAAACAGTGATACATCAGCAAAAAGTGGGGGTAACTATAAGAAGCAGATCCTACTCTCCTACAAGGGGTGTGGGCACTAGTGTGCCTGTACACTGACTGTCTTACTGTCACTTCTCAGGGCTCCCCAGGGTGGGACCTGAGACAAGGGGTGTGGGCACCGGTGTGCCTGTGCACTGAGTGTCTTACTATCACTTCTCAGGGCCCCCAGGGGGGACCTGGGACAAGTGGTGTGGGCACTGGTGTGCCTGTGCACTGAGTGTCTTACTATCAGTTCTCAGGGCCCCCAGGGTAGGACCTGAGACAAGGGGTGTGGGCACTGGTGTGCCTGTGCACTGAGTGTCTTACTATCACTTCTCAGGGCCCCCAGGGTGGCACCTGAGACAAGGGGCGTGGGCACTGGTGTGCCTGTGCACTGAGTGTCTTACTGTCACTTCTCAGGGCTCCCAGGGTGGGACCTGAGACAAGGGACGTGGGCACTGGTGTGCTTGTGCACTGAGTGTCTTACTGTCACTTCTCAGGGCCACCCAGGGCAGGACCTGAGACAAGGGGTGTGGGCACTGGTGTGCCTGTGCACTGAGTGTCTTACTGTCACTTCTCAGGGCCCCCAGGGTGGGACCTGAGACAAGGGGTGTGGGCACTGGTGTGCCTGTGCACTGAGTGTCGTGCTATCAGTTCTCAGGGCTCCTAGGGCGGGACCTGAGACAAGGGGTGTGGGCACTGGTGTGCTTGTGCACTGAGTGTCGTGCTATCAGTTCTCAGGGCCCCCCAGGGTGGGACCTGAGACAAGGGGTGTGTGTGGGCACTGGTGTGCATGTGCACTGAGGGTCTTACTATCAGTTCTCAGGGCCCCCCAGAGTGGGACCTGAGACAAGGGGTGTGGGCACTGGTGTGCCTGTGTACTGAGTGTCTTACTATCACTTCTCAGGGCTCCCCAGGCGGGACCTGGGACAAGGGGTGTGGGCTCTGGTGTGCTTGTGCACTGAGTGTCTTACTATCAGTTCTCAGGGCCCCCAGGGTGGGACCTGAGACAAGGGTGTGGGCTCTGGTGTGCTTGTGCACTGAGTGTCTTACTATCACTTCTCAGGGCCCCGCAGGGCGGGACCTGAGACAAGGGGCGTGGGCACTGGTGTGCTTGTGCACTAAGTGTCTTACTATCACTTCTCAGGGCCCCCAGGGTTGGACCTGAGACAAGGGCGTGGGCACTGGTGTGCCTGTGCACTGAGTGTCTTACTGTCACTTCTCAGGGCCCCCAGGGTGGGACCTGAGACAAGGGGTGTAGGCACTTGTGTGCCTGTGCACTGACTGTCTTACTGTCACTTCTCAGGGCCCCCAGGGTGGGACCTGAGACAAGGGGTGTGGGCAGTGGTGTGCCTGTGCACTGAGTGTCTTACTGTTGTAGGAGAGTAGGATCTGCTTCACATGGGTACCCCCACTTTTTGCTGATGCTTCACTGTTTTTTGACTTTAGTCTGGCTGGGGCCCTGCTAATCAGAACCCCAGCCTAGCTGCTTCCTCTCTAAAATGGTTTCCATGTGCCTTAGGCACATCTCTGATTGGAATCTGGAGTACCCTTATAAGTCCCTAGTATATGGTATACTATGTACCCAGGGCATAGGTACCTCAGAGAGCCTACCAGGGGCTGCAGCATGTATTGTGCCACCCCTGGAAGGCCATCCAAAATGACACCACAGGTCTGCTACTGCAGCCTGGGTAAGGTGGTGCATGCACCCCTTACTGTGATATAGGCTACCTATATCACTACAATTGCACACACATATAAACCTATAAGTCACTCCTATGGCAGGCCTTAACAATCCTGAAGGCAGAGTGCTTGGTTTGTATGTGAGAGGGTGCCCCTGCATGAGCAGGGCCCCTCTGCAGCGTTCGGAGTCAATCCTCTGATGCTGTTTGTGGTGCAGCCTGACCATATACT
>CAWUFW010032337.1:0-14084 GCA_963921515.1 Calotriton arnoldi | reverse complement strand
CAGCATCCGACGGTATCGCTTCACCAGGCAGCTGATTGAGGATTTGGCAGTGCAGTTGTCCCCACATTTGCAGCCTGGCCGGCCGTATCCTACAGCGCTGACCCCCAAGGTGAAGGTGATGGCAGCCCTACACTTCTTTGCCACCGGTACCTTCCAACATACTGTGGCGTCTGCTGGTGGGATGTCACAGACCATGTTCAGCCGTGTGCTCCGCGATTTCTTGGCGGCAATGTTGCTCTTCCTGAACCGGTACATCTATTTCCCTAGACTGCGACGACTCACTGACGTGAAGAGTGACTTTTATGCCCTGGGGCGGATGCCGCATGTCATTGGCTCCATTGATGGGACACATGTGGCTTTGGTACCACCACAGGCCCAGGAGCAGGCCTACAGGAACCGCAAGCACTACCACTCGGTCAATGCACTGGTGGTGTGTCTTGCAGACATGACCATCACACACGTGTGTGCCCGTTTCCCTGGTTCAGCACACGATGCCTTTGTGATGAGGAGTAGTCGCATCCCCAGGTTGATGGCACAGATGCAGAACCAGCGTGCCTGGCTTGTCGGTGTGTACTGACTTTGTGCCATTGTGTGTGATCTGATCTGTAGTATTCCGCCCACTTTTCCAAGTCAGCTGATGTGCACTTGTCTGTCCGTAGGTGACTCGGGATACCCCAACATGCCGTGGTTGCTGACACCCCTCAGGAACCCTGTGACACCTGCCCAGATGCGCTACAATGAGGCACATGGTCAGACCAGGAGAGTGATTGAGCGGACCTTTGGTCTCCTGAAGAGCCGCTTCCGCTGCCTGGACAAGACCGGAGGGTCCCTCCCATATGCCCCTGCGAAAGTGTGCAAGATTATCATCGTCTGCTGCATGCTCCACAACCTGGCAGTGCGGAAGGAGTTGCCTCTCATCCAGGATGACGATGACCAACATCCGCCACCTGTGGAGGATCCTGGCCTGGACCACGATGCCAGTGACGATGATGATGATGATGGTGATGGTGATGTCCGCACACAGCTCATCACCAACTTCTTTAGCTGAATGTGAGTATCCTGAGGTGTCATGTGAATGATGTGAGTTGGCATGATGTGTGGGTGGTGCTCTGGTGCTGTTGGAGTGTGTCCATGGGCTACTTGACAGGATGTGTGTTGCGATGTGTGGTGACAGGTGGGCTGTACTCCCCAACAGTGTTGACATGCTAACTTGGTTCTGGGTGGGTATCTTGTAACATGTATTGTGCATGAGTTTTGCTGTTCTGTCCTGTACTGCATTGCTTTTGACTGTGTGTCATTTCTGTCCTTCACAGGGTACTTTCAGATTCGTTTGGTCAACTGTGTCCACCGACGACGTGATTGCACATCCAGGCTGGTAGCTGTTGTGTCCCTACAGGTGATGTGCGCCACACCCATGGACTTCCTTCTGTCTACAGTTGTTGACTGTGTGCCCGCTACCAGGTGGGGTTACCTTGCATCTGTAGTGGTTACGGCATGTTGCTACTGTGTAATAAACCTGTGCTTCACTTAGTGATGTGCGTTGTCTGTGGTCACACATTTGACTGCCATTTGCTTACTGCACCTGTGGGCTACTTGACTACAACTGGGAATGGGTGTGGTGTCTGTGCATTGCACTGTCTTCCCTGGCAACATCAGTGTAGGCAATGAGTCAGATGGCCTAGGTATGTATGTGTTGTGTAGCCCTGGTGGTGTGTCTCCCTCATATGTGTCACGTTGCCTGTACTCACATGCCTGTGTTGTCCTTGCTGTTGCAGTTCGCATACACAGTGTAATTTTGCAGTTCATCATCCCCATAACAGCACCCACGTTGGAATCACGACAGAGGCAAGTATGGTGTATTATTGTGTTTATTGTGATACATCTGTGATAATAGTGCATAGGATGGATTGTGCTGTACATGAATCTTGCAATCCCAAGTTCCTAGATGAATAGAAAGTCCAGGTAGACAGGATCCCCAGTATCGGGGCCACAGTTGTCTGACACATTGTTCCAACTTGTACTCCCCATGCAATGTGTGGGAGTAGTGTTGCCATCAACAGGGTGAACAGTCTGTGCACAAAGGCGAAAATCCAGAACAGGTTCAGGCTTCCTGGGAGTTGCGCTTGGCCATCAGCCTCTCACTTTCCCCTCCTCGGACGACCCCTCTTCTTGGGGGGGCCCTCAAGTGCAGGCTGCTGCAGTGCAGGGGACTCTCCGCCAGAGTCCTCCTCCCTCCCTGTGGCAGTTGCAGTTTGTTCGGTACCAGATGTTGTTGGCACACAGGGAGGTGTGGACTGGTTGCTGTTCATCTGGCGGAGGCATTGTAAAATGTCCCTGTGCACCGCCGTCATCTCATGTAGTACATCCCACTTGGACTCCACGCGGGACATGTGGGAGTCCACACGTGACATGTGTGACTCCACGTGGGACATGTGGGAGTCCAAGCGGGCATGATGGGCAGCCTGCTGCTGTTTGATGTCTCTGAGGAGCCCCACTACCTGGCTGAGCTCTCCGGTGCTGGACTGGTACGCATCAGCTATGCGTACCAGTTGTGGGTCTTCATGCACACCAGCAACGTCTGCAAGCAGCGACCTCTGTCTCCCACCCCTCCCACCACCCCTGCTGACATGTGCAGTGTGTGCAGTTGCACGCACAGATAACCCTGGTCCACCTTGGGGGTGGTGGTGGTGGTGGTGGTGGTGTCCATGGCCCCAGGTTGGTCCAGGGTCACTGCGCTGGTGTTGTTCCTTATTCTGTCCATGTCGGCAGGGATGGTATTCGTGGTGACAGTCGTTGGAGGGGTGGGTGCAGGGGGTGCAGCTGGTGGACCTGCTGGTGCTGCAGCTGGTGGTCCTGCTGGTGCAGCATGTTGACTTGCACCGGATGTGCCAGGTTGTTCTTCATCGTCCGAGGAGGACAGAGGCTGTACGACGCCAGTGAGCTCGGCATCCTCTTGAGCCTGGGAATGGGACTCCTCAGCGTCTGCTGCTGTGTCCCTATCATCACCTGTTTTTGGGAGACACAAACAATGTATGTCATGTTTCTGCAGGCATCAGTGGTTGACACACCTGACAGTTGTGACTGTGCCTCGGGGTGCGGGCCTGTACATTGTATTGTCCTAAGTCGTCACAGTCAGGGGTTGATATTGGTGTGGCACATTGTCCTGCATTATTTGGGCATTTCTATGTATTCTCTGGGGTGTGAACATGGTCTGCATTGATTGTGTTTGGTTGACAGCCAGACCTCCTTCCCACCCACCCACCCACCCAGTCAGTTATCCCACCATGGAACGTGCTTGCATTGCAGGGAGTGTAAGTTGTCTCTCAGGATGTCAGTCAGTGGTGTCCTGCTGTTTGTTGGTGCACAGTTGGCAGCAGGGCCTTGTGCTCCCCACAGCAGTAGCCAGTGTCAGCCATCTTGTGAGTCCTTCTCCACTCCCTGTGATGTGAGCATGGTTCAGGGTGGTGTTGATGGGCCAGTTGTGAGGCTGAGCAATGTCTGTGACTACGACTCCCATCATGCTATTGCCTCCACCCCCTTCCCAGCATGCCCATGCTTCCTTCCTTTGACTCTGCTTCCCTGTGGGGTGGGCTGGCTGTGCTGACAGGATGGCTGGGAGTGTTGTCCTGGCAGTTGTTTGGCTAAGAGTCCCAAGAGTGTCCCTGTGCTTCACACAACATAACCCAGGGTGGTGGTGCTTTGTGGGATCTTGTGTTAGGATGGAGGGCATTGCATTCTACCAGGTGGGTACTGTGGAGTTTGTGTGGGGGGGTGTGAGGGGAGGTGCTTGTGACTATGGTCAGTGCTGCAAGTCCCCCTTCCCACCCAGCTAGCCGGATATCCCACCATGGAACGTGCTTGCATTGCAGGGAGTGTAAGTTGTCTCTCAGGATGTCAGTCAGTGGTGTCCTGCTGTTTGTTGGTGCACAGTTGGCAGCAGGGCCTTGTGCTCCCCACAGCAGTAGCCAGTGTCAGCCATCTTGTGAGTCCTTCTCCACTCCCTGTGATGTGAGCATGGTTCAGGGTGGTGTTGATGGGCCAGTTGTGAGGCTGAGCAATGTCTGTGACTACGACTCCCATCATGTTATTGCCTCCACCCCCTTCCCAGCATGCCCATGCTTCCTTCCTTTTGACTCTGCTTCCTGTGGGGTGGGCTGGCTGTGCTGACAGGATGGCTGGGAGTGTTGTCCTGGCAGTTGTTTGGCTAAGAGTCCCAAGAGTGTCCCTGTGCTTCACACAACATAACCCAGGGTGGTGGTGCTTTGTGGGATCTTGTGTTAGGATGGAGGGCATTGCATTCTACCAGGTGGGTACTGTGGAGTTTGTGTTGGGGGTGTGAGGGGAGGTGCTGGTGACTATGGTCAGTGCTGCAAGTCCCCCTTCCCACCCAGCCAGCCAGATATCCCACCATGGACTGTGCTTGCATTGCAGGGAGTGGAAGTTGTCTCTCAGGATGTCAGTCAGTGGTGTCCTGCTGTTTGTTGGTGCACAGTTGGCAGCAGGGCCTTGTGCTCCCCACAGCAGTAGCCAGTGTCAGCCATCTTGTGAGTCCTTCTCCACTCCCTGTGATGTGAGCATGGTTCAGGGTGGTGTTGATGGGACAGTTGTGGGGGTGACCAATATCAGTGACTACGACTCCCATCATGCTATTGCCTCCACCCCTCTTCCCAGCATGCCCATGCTTCCTTCCTTTTGACTCTGCTTCCCTGTGGGGTGGGCTGGCTGTGCTGACAGGATGGCTGGGAGTGTTGTCCTGGCAGTTGTTTGGCTAAGAGTCCCAAGAGTGTCCCTGTGCTTCACACAACATAACCCTGGGTGGTGGTGCTTTGTGGGATCTTGTGTTAGGATGGAGGGCATTGCATTCTACCAGGTGGGTACTGTGGAGTTTGTGTGGGGGGGGTGAGGGGAGGTGCTTGTGACTATGGTCAGTGCTGCAAGTCCTCCTTCCCACCCAGCTAGCCGGATATCCCACCATGGAACGTGCTTGCATTGCAGGGAGTGTAAGTTGTCTCTCAGGATGTCAGTCAGTGGTGTCCTGCTGTTTGTTGGTGCACAGTTGGCAGCAGGGCCTTGTGCTCCCCACAGCAGTAGCCAGTGTCAGCCATCTTGTGAGTCCTTCTCCACTCCCTGTGATGTGAGCATGGTTCAGGGTGGTGTTGATGGGCCAGTTGTGAGGCTGAGCAATGTCTGTGACTACGACTCCCATCATTCTATTGCCTCCACCCCCTTCCCAGCATGCCCATGCTTCCTTCCTTTGACTCTGCTTCCCTGTGGGGTGGGCTGGCTGTGCTGACAGGATGGCTGGGAGTGTTGTCCTGGCAGTTGTTTGGCTAAGAGTCCCAAGAGTGTCCCTGTGCTTCACACAACATAACCCAGGGTGGTGGTGCTTTGTGGGATCTTGTGTTAGGATGGAGGGCATTGCATTCTACCAGGTGGGTACTGTGGAGTTTGTGTTGGGGGGTGTGAGGGGAGGTGCTGGTGACTATGGTCAGTGCTGCAAGTCCCCCTTCCCACCCAGCCAGCCAGATATCCCACCATGGACTGTGCTTGCATTGCAGGGAGTGGAAGTTGTCTCTCAGGATGTCAGTCAGTGGTGTCCTGCTGTTTGTTGGTGCACAGTTGGCAGCAGGGCCTTGTGCTCCCCACAGCAGTAGCCAGTGTCAGCCATCTTGTGAGTCCTTCTCCACTCCCTGTGATGTGAGCATGGTTCAGGGTGGTGTTGATGGGACAGTTGTGGGGGTGACCAATATCAGTGACTACGACTCCCATCATGCTATTGCCTCCACCCCTCTTCCCAGCATGCCCATGCTTCCTTCCTTTGACTCTGCTTCCCTGTGGGGTGGGCTGGCTGTGCTGACAGGATGGCTGGGAGTGTTGTCCTGGCAGTTGTTTGGCTAAGAGTCCCAAGAGTGTCCCTGTGCTTCACACAACATAACCCTGGGTGGTGGTGCTTTGTGGGATCTTGTGTTAGGATGGAGGGCATTGCATTCTACCAGGTGGGTACTGTGGAGTTTGTGTGGGGGGGTGTGAGGGGAGGTGCTTGTGACTATGGTCAGTGCTGCAAGTCCTCCTTCCCACCCAGCTAGCCGGATATCCCACCATGGAACGTGCTTGCATTGCAGGGAGTGTAAGTTGTCTCTCAGGATGTCAGTCAGTGGTGTCCTGCTGTTTGTTGGTGCACAGTTGGCAGCAGGGCCTTGTGCTCCCCACAGCAGTAGCCAGTGTCAGCCATCTTGTGAGTCCTTCTCCACTCCCTGTGATGTGAGCATGGTTCAGGGTGGTGTTGATGGGCCAGTTGTGAGGCTGAGCAATGTCTGTGACTACGACTCCCATCATGCTATTGCCTCCACCCCCCTTCCCAGCATGCCCATGCTTCCTTCCTTTGACTCTGCTTCCCTGTGGGGTGGGCTGGCTGTGCTGACAGGATGGCTGGGAGTGTTGTCCTGGCAGTTGTTTGGCTAAGAGTCCCAAGAGTGTCCCTGTGCTTCACACAACATAACCCAGGGTGGTGGTGCTTTGTGGGATCTTGTGTTAGGATGGAGGGCATTGCATTCTACCAGGTGGGTACTGTGGAGTTTGTGTTGGGGGGTGTGAGGGGAGGTGCTGGTGACTATGGTCAGTGCTGCAAGTCCCCCTTCCCACCCAGCCAGCCAGATATCCCACCATGGACTGTGCTTGCATTGCAGGGAGTGGAAGTTGTCTCTCAGGATGTCAGTCAGTGGTGTCCTGCTGTTTGTTGGTGCACAGTTGGCAGCAGGGCCTTGTGCTCCCCACAGCAGTAGCCAGTGTCAGCCATCTTGTGAGTCCTTCTCCACTCCCTGTGATGTGAGCATGGTTCAGGGTGGTGTTGATGGGACAGTTGTGGGGGTGACCAATATCAGTGACTACGACTCCCATCATGCTATTGCCTCCACCCCTCTTCCCAGCATGCCCATGCTTCCTTCCTTTTGACTCTGCTTCCCTGTGGGGTGGGCTGGCTGTGCTGACAGGATGGCTGGGAGTGTTGTCCTGGCAGTTGTTTGGCTAAGAGTCCCAAGAGTGTCCCTGTGCTTCACACAACATAACCCTGGGTGGTGGTGCTTTGTGGGATCTTGTGTTAGGATGGAGGGCATTGCATTCTACCAGGTGGGTACTGTGGAGTTTGTGTGGGGGTGTGAGGGGAGGTGCTTGTGACTATGGTCAGTGCTGCAAGTCCTCCTTCCCACCCAGCTAGCCGGATATCCCACCATGGAACGTGCTTGCATTGCAGGGAGTGTAAGTTGTCTCTCAGGATGTCAGTCAGTGGTGTCCTGCTGTTTGTTGGTGCACAGTTGGCAGCAGGGCCTTGTGCTCCCCACAGCAGTAGCCAGTGTCAGCCATCTTGTGAGTCCTTCTCCACTCCCTGTGATGTGAGCATGGTTCAGGGTGGTGTTGATGGGCCAGTTGTGAGGCTGAGCAATGTCTGTGACTACGACTCCCATCATGCTATTGCCTCCACCCCCTTCCCAGCATGCCCATGCTTCCTTCCTTTTGACTCTGCTTCCCTGTGGGGTGGGCTGGCTGTGCTGACAGGATGGCTGGGAGTGTTGTCCTGGCAGTTGTTTGGCTAAGAGTCCCAAGAGTGTCCCTGTGCTTCACACAACATAACCCAGGGTGGTGGTGCTTTGTGGGATCTTGTGTTAGGATGGAGGGCATTGCATTCTACCAGGTGGGTACTGTGGAGTTTGTGTTGGGGGTGTGAGGGGAGGTGCTGGTGACTATGGTCAGTGCTGCAAGTCCCCCTTCCCACCCAGCCAGCCAGATATCCCACCATGGACTGTGCTTGCATTGCAGGGAGTGGAAGTTGTCTCTCAGGATGTCAGTCAGTGGTGTCCTGCTGTTTGTTGGTGCACAGTTGGCAGCAGGGCCTTGTGCTCCCACAGCAGTAGCCAGTGTCAGCCATCTTGTGAGTCCTTCTCCACTCCCTGTGATGTGAGCATGGTTCAGGGTGGTGTTGATGGGACAGTTGTGGGGGGGCAATATGTGTGACTGCGACTCCCATGATGCTATTGGCTACACTGACTTGGCCAGCATACACAGAATTCCTTCCTTTGAGTGGTCTTCACTGTGTGTTGGTGTTGTTGTGGTGGCTACATGTGTGGATGTGTGTGTTAGTTCTATTTGTGCCACTGCCTAGCTGTAGTTGTGGTTGTGTTTGTACATGTGTTGGCACAGTTGGATGTGACTTTTTTGATGGCATGTGTTGTGTTTATCTGACTGACATACACATTTTGGGATGATTCTGTTGTAGTTGCTGTGTAATTGCTATGTGTGCATGGTTTGACTCTCCCCTTGACAGTGATGTGTGTGTTTTGTGGCAGTTTATTGTGTACATTTGTTGTGTACTCACCAGGCTCTGGGATGTTCTCTAGTCCATATACGCTCACTGGCGGAAGGATGGCCCGCACCTTCTCCTCCCAGGGCCTGAGGTATATTGGCTTGGCAGGAGGGCCACTGCTGGTGTGTTGGCTGTTGATGTAGTCTATCTTCAGCAGGTCCCGTACCCTCCTGCGCACGTCATACCACCTGTTCTGGATGTCCGTCTTTGTGCGCCGACATGGTGATTGGGCGTTCACCCTGTTGATGATCCTCTCCCACATCTTGGTTTTCTGCGACATGGGGGTCTGTTGGACCAGAGTGCCAAACAGCTGTGGCTCCACCCTGAGGATCTCGTCTACCAGGACTTCCAATTCACAATCTAGGAACTTGGGATTCTTCTTGGGGGGCATGGTGATGGGTGGTGATGGTGAGTGATGTGTGTGTTGGTGTGCAGGTGAGGGTGTGTGAGTGTGTGTTTTGCTGGGTGTATGTGAGGTAGGTATTTGTTGGTGTGCTGATGGTGTGTGGCTTGTGTGAGGGGTGAGCTGTGGGTGTGTGGTTGCTTTCTCTTGGGTGCTGGCAGTGGAATGGCATTTGCAAAGGCTCATGGTAGTGATTTGTGTCCTTTATATAGGTGGAGTTGTGGGTGTGTCTTTGTTCTCTGTCCCCACCCCCCAGTATTTATTGGCTTGCTAATTGCTTGTTTGGCCTTTTTTGGGTGATTTTTCCTTTGTGCTGTTTGTGTATGTTGGAAACGTTCTTGTGACCGAGTCGGACCCTGCATTGGTCTCGTACGGTGTTCTCCGTTTCGTTCACGCTGTGTTTGTGCAGTTTTGTATGCTGCGTACGCGTCGGTCGCGGTGTATTGTGTTGCTTCGGCTCGGTTTTGTATGCGTGTCGGTCGTACGGCTTGTCCTCCGTCCGACTCGGTCGGGTTTTTCGCGCCTTGCATCGTACTTTGCGGGTTGGAGTTGGCGGGTACGATTCGGTCGGATTTGTTCCGGGTGCGTGTCGGTCGGTTGGATTCGCGTGTTTTTCCGGCCGGATTGCTATTTTCCGAGCGGCTCGGTCGGTCGGCTTGGTTTCCTGACGTGTCGGTCGGATTTATCGCGGCTTGCATCGTACTTGGCGTGTCGGGCGCCACTGGTACGTGTCGGTCGGTAATTTTTCCGGCTCCGAGTCGGTCGGTGCTTTTTCCGGCCCGAATCGGAATCGACCCCTAAGTGTTTGAAATCAACACTTTCCTCTCTTGCTTTTTGCATTGCAGTCTCCGCCTCACTCATGGCGATGGCTGCTTCTTTTTAAATAATTGGTTGTCCAAGTGGATTTTGACTCAGTGGCGCAGGATTGTGGCTGATTTGTGAACTCTCCTTAGCTACTTCAGCAGCAATGGTTTCTTCCTGTTCAATTTTATCACTCAACATTTTCAAAGAGTGTAAAAAAAGACTGCCATTGAATGTTATCTTTTACAGCATTAAAAGAGTCTTCATAGCAGTCATAGTCTCCAAGTAATTCTGATTCAGCATGCCAAGGTTTGAACAGTTGCAGATGTGCCAATTAGAAAACTCTCTTCTGTCTGCAGTTTGACAGCTCAGTTTTCTGTGTATAATTAGATTTATTTTGCTATGTCTCACCAAACAACCGTGACATCCAACTATTGAATATTTCCCTTCTTCTATGTTTTCTTTCACATTTCTTTTGTATCTGTAGTGTTGAAGTAATCATAAAGACACATGTCTTCTAGATGTGGACTCCTTCTTCGCTAGTACGTATCCAACATATTTGTCTTAACAATGTCTGTAATTTCTGGGTCAAAGTCCGCTAGATACTGAATTTCTGAGAAGGACTTTAACACTCTATTTACTTGCTAGGCCTAGACTTACACAAATAATTCCCTTGAATTTGAGAATAAACTGTCCAAACTCAGCCGGTCACATCACTCATAGGAGACCATCTCTCTACAGGAAAGCAATTTTAATCTGAAGCTGTACAATTTCTTAAATAGACTCTTTTCTGCAGAAACCTCCTCCCACATTTCCTTAATCTCTGTCTTCTCTGATTTTGTAATGTATGAAGTGACATACCGAGCAACAGTGATGGAGTTGTCTGAAACAAATTGCACATCGATATTTGCATTCCACATCTGCAGAATCATGGGGTTGTAGTCATTTATATATTTGGAGGTCTCTGTTATTCTCAAGTTGTAAGTTTTTTTGGGTGATTTCCATGTCAAAGTATGTTTAACTGCAGACATAACGCTATTCACTCTTCCTTGTGAAGTCACAGGTCATGGGAATCCAAATCGACATCTTGTGTCAAATTTTCCTTTGCATCTGTATTTTCAACAACACTACTTCCCACATCTATGAATTTGAAACTGTTGAATTTGTTGTCGCAAGCACTTTTCACCAGCATCTCTTGGGATGGCGCATGTTACATACTGTTCTATGAAAGATAAGACAAACTCATCACTATCTGTTCCAAACTTTGGTGCATCTTTTATCCATAACAGCATGTGAATGTGAGCAGCGCCTATTGCTTGGTACTGTTTGCGTCAACAGAAATCAGTAACTTCCCCAAGAGGAGGGTTAGTTTTGTTGTAGATGAAATACATCATGGTTTGAAACCTGTGGTTAAATTATCTGCTAACATTTGCAAGATCCAAGGAGGAAAGTTATCCTGCTGTCTTCACTTTGATGTCCTTTAAGTTTAAGGTTGCTTATTGCAAATATTCAAGCAGGTCATCCCAGGCACACTCAGCACAACTGATTGCGAGAAACCAATTAGGTGCATCTAGATTTCTCAACATACATTTCAATTCTCCATGACGGAGATATCAATATTTATTGGTGCCATATTGGCACACCATCAAATTAATCAAGTTTTACTTCACGTTTTCGTCCTCCCCATGAACTTTGTCAATAAATTCCTTTGCAGACAGATTTTAAAGATTAACTCCTGTTTTCAGTATATGGTTAACAGCATATGAAAGTTGAGGCAAGTAACTTTCAAACATAAGATGGAATATGTAGGGACCACACTGCCAAGATCTTGGATCTTCTGAGTATAATCTGGTTGACCGGTATTCAGCTGCTGGTATCTGTACAGGGAGGTCATCAAAGTGGCCACCTTCTCCAATGGGAAACAGCAGTGGAAAGCAGCGAGCTTCTAAACGTTTCTCCCACATACTCATGGGGGCTCCTTTTGTGTGCTTCATTTGAAAGAGATCAATAGCAGCACCAACCACTTTTTTGATATGCAGAGGATGAATGCTGTAGTGTTCATCAATCTCTTCCGATCTGTATTGATCCACATTTTCAATCTGTCCACTTGAAGGTGATGTTTCATCCTCTGCATATGTCACATCTTGAAGAACATGAACATTTTTATAAAATACATTATTTTGTACCAGGTATAATGTCTCTTTTTTAACTTCACAAACATCCACTAACTCTTGCCAGATTTCTTTACTCTTTGTAGGTACACAATTTACTAGAATGACAACTGGTTCATGATCCTCTCTGTGTACTCCAAGAGCTTCAATATTCTGTTTAAAATCTAACAGTAAGTAGACAACTCTTCATTTTAGGCCTTTCTTGAAGGTCAGTTGGTGGCAGCTTCCCTGCTTTGGGCTCCATAAGAACTATAGCCTGAAATGGGTGTACACATTTTATGAGAATGGATTCACAAACATTTAAATCATGAAGTTCTTATGGAACTAATTCTAAATAGTTATGTACTGCTCTAGCTGGCATTGTATTATCTTCTACCTTATCATAACAGTACTTACATATAATTTGTCGTGTTGACAATTCAAAGTATTCTTCTATAAATAAATATACAGCAAATTGTTGCCACTTATCATTTTTCTCTTGTTCAGTTTTTGAGTACAGAACAACATTGCAAGTTTGGCTTTTGTAGTGAGTGCATCGACCATAAATACAAACACAGTTTGGTTTCTCAGAAAAAACTGTGTTAAACTTCCTAATATCTTCTGTGAAGTTATTAATAGTAATATCTGTGCCCACTTCTTCTACACCTCCCAATACCAATTCCTCATTATCTCTACACTCCTCTTCATGACCAAAGAAATTAAATTGAATGCCTAATCAACTACAGCATCAACACGTTCCTTTTGTTTGACTGCTTCTCTTCTCCTTTTATAGTATTTCATAGTTCGTATGAGATTCTGAGTTACCCTACTCCAAAACATTCTGACGAGAATTTCTTTAAGATGCCTCTGTCTCCTTGTAAAACTATATCATTCTTTATATGATTTATTAGTCTTGCTGTCACTTAGTTTTTCCCTTTCTTAGCTGATTTGAGACTTCCAATTTTATTAACTTGGTTTTGCTTAGTTTTGAGCTTTCCACATACTATTTTATGAAACTTCTTTGTTTTCTTACCAGCAGCTCTTTTCTCTTTAACCACATTGTCCACATTCTGTCCCTTTTATTTCTCGGTTGTAAGGCGATAGTATTCTCTCCTCTATTGCTTTCTGCTTTCTGTTTTATTTAGCATTTTAAGTGTCTGTATGAAAGTAGAAGTAGAAAATACATTTAGCTTATTATTGTGTACCACAAAATTACAAAATTAAACCATTTAATTTTCTATATAAATACCTAAGGCCCACCATAAGAGTTCCTTATGTGCAGTAGAAGAGTACTTTAAGACGTGGCAAAGGCTTTTGAATGCCAAGTTGATGCAGCAGTAAAAGTGGACACACAGGCTCTGCACTAGCATACCTCACAGACATATAAATTACTACTTGTCTGGATGGGTGAGTTGCTTGTCTTAGCGCTTGAGTACAAATCTGACTGACTCAATGAGTCCCTGTATGGGTGTGTAAATGTTTCCATTAATAAAAATGTCAGTATAATATTAGCTCTCTTACTAACTCAATGTGTATGTAAATCTATATTTAAGTGTCTGTATAAATAGCTTAGTAGCTGTCTTTGATAGTGTTAGGGTAGCTGTGTGTACAACTAGCTGTAGTACTGCTGCATACATAAGTGCACTGTGGGTGTGACAATGGATATGTATGTAAGTAGGCTGATATATCTCTGGATCTCTTAGTCACTTTATGAGACTCTCAAATTGTATGTAAGACACTACATGGATTGCTTACTGGCTGTATGAGTGCCCTTTGGGATATTAAACTTTATATGGAACTGCCTGCATTACTGCTGGATACATAAGAGCTGTATATGTGTGTGAGTGAATGTTTAAATACCCCTGACACTACCTGACTGCGTGTATTAGTGGTTCTATCCTTTGATACATAGGTATGCGAGTACCAATATGGGTAGAATACTAGATATAAAACTGGACATATGTGTCTACAAGTGTGCATCTAACTCAATCAAACTGCAAACCACATGTCTTATCTTTTAAGCTCATAGCTTCCTTCCCTATGGTCTACCTACAGCTTATCTCAGGAGTGACATTTCTGAGGTACAAGTGGATTTTAAGGTTTAGCAGTATATGTTTTGATTGCCAGCTCGGCCTGGCAGAAAAACTGCATATGCAGTCTCTGCTGTAGAAGACCCGAGACTCGTTTAAAGGCTTACTTGTCTGAATGGATGACTTCAAAGTATCAGTTCTTCAGTACATACCTAAATGAGTGTCTCAGTCTTTATGTGGGTCTGTCTTTGGGTATGTAAGTATGTATTTTGGTAAATGTCTGATGGGTAAATTCACAAGAACGTGTGATAACTACCGCAAGAGTAGTGTAACGCAACTTTCAA
>CAWUFW010032336.1:0-14085 GCA_963921515.1 Calotriton arnoldi | reverse complement strand
CAGGGGTGTGGAATTTTTGAAAAAATGTACTTGTCCAAGGGACAAAGTGCTACAGAAATCTTCTTGTCCTGTAATGAAATCCACTTGTCCCCTTTACTACCTAAATCATTTAGATGAGGCAGCACACTTGCTTTATTAATCAGGAACAGCCTCCTAAGTAAACTTGCCCTCTGTTTCTGCCCATCAGTTGTAAGCAACCACGCAATTTTCCTTACAGCAACCTATAAGCTTCCACATTCCTCTCACCATAGATGCTAAACTGGTCCCATTTCCTCTTAATTACAGTCCATAATCCTTCCACAGACTCATCATAGGCTCCATCACCCTTTGCTTCTGATCTTTCACACTATAAGCTTTATCCCCTTACCCATTTCTCTCAATACAGACTGAATTGTGTTTTGCCTCCACTCTCTCATTGCAGGCCACAGGTTCCATGCCCCTTCATCCAGTACACACAATACAGGTTTCATGCTTGGCTTCTTTGCTTTCAGCTCACTACATGTTCTATGCCCCTTTCTCCACTCTCTACAGGTTCCATACCTCTTCCACTCCAATATCTTATCTTAACACCAAATTGCTCTATTGTAGTTTTGATAAGTGCTTTAAACCCCTTGCCGTCCACTCTTTCACGACAGGCTACCTGCATTTCTTAAGATGGTTTGCGAGTTGTGCTTGGCTAACAGAAAGGCTGTCAACAGTCGATACCTCTTCACCAAACCACTCTCCTTCCTGTACACCATGAGCTCTGCAATCTGCCCCTACAGCAACCACAGTCCTGCAGGTGTGCTGTAAATGACCAGTGTTGATCAAGGTAGACCCAGATAGGCTTAATAAGTGACGAGTGCAGAGGTGACAAAATGTATAAGACAAAAGATCTGTTTATGCCCACTAACATTGGCATCAACAAAATCTTATGTAGAAGTATGCATTCTTCATTGAAACAGAGTGCACGTAATTTCCTGCTGATACAGGACGTCAGCCATCAGCCGGAACAAGCAAAGCTTCATGGCTGGAGACCTACTTCTGTGAGAAAACAACCAGGTAAAAGGAAGGTGGAAAAAGCAGTATAATGGTCTTCTAGGTGGAAGAAAGCAGCATAAGGGACAAGTCAATTGCAAAAAGCAGAACATGGAATAGTCAAGCAAGACGAAGTAAATACTGAACCACACTGGGCAGGCTAGTGATGCGCATGGCTATTCCAGCAACCTACTAGCTGCATCAGTAAGGGCATGGCCATGGGACAAATATCTGACAATTAAGCATACCTGAAAGTGTTGAGCAAGATAAAGGGAGAAAGGAAGCTCAAGCTATGCACTGGTGAAAGTGAGGACCAGCAAGCAAGATGAAGGATAGTGTGAGGGGAGACAGGCTAGGGGCAGTTTGAGAGACTTACGAGGAGATCCTATGGTTGGCTTGAGGGATGTGATGTCTGCCATATGTCTAGCACACGGAGATAGGGGTGACTCGGTGAATGGGAAAATGCAGTGTCGAGAGCAGGGGCAGAAATAAAATGGTAATCGAGGAAAAAAGGTATACAACTCAAGTACAGGGTGTAAAAGGGTAGGAAGTCAGAGAATCCTGGGACAATGGAAGCATGTACTATTTTGAAAGCAATTCATGTGTCCATGGTGCTGTGCATGTACAAGTTAGCAATGATTACATGGCAAGCTGAACACCTATAGCTGCAGAGGGTCATGATCCAAGGGTATAGGCTCACTTTTTTATATTAAGAGCTGTGCAGACAGGGACCAGGCAATCAGAGGTTAAGTTAGTGCATCGACCGCTCCAGACATATGTATGATGCTTGCATATTTAAATCTCTGTATACCAACTCACAAGCAGTGGAGTAGCCACTGTGTCATGGGCTCTAGTGCAAGAAAGGAAATGTGGCCCCAGGCTACTGTTTGAAGTGTCCGTGCTGCTGTCACTCTGCCTCATGATTGAAACTCAGATGCAAACTCACCATGACCGACCACAAAGGCTGCGTCAGCAATCCAATGAGGTTGTTATATGCCTGGCGCGAAGGGGATTTGAATCCACTCAGCCAATGGAAATGATGCCAACCTTTTGAAAACGCTAAGGACCCCTGTTTGGAAATAGTCGACTGGGCAGGGAAACACAGACTCAAAAAATGCACACAAAAAAACGTCCAACCTTACTTTATCAATGCACAACCATCACCAATTTATCATGAATATGATAAAGGCTCAGCGAAATATTATTTGTGTTCACATCAACAATATTTATTTGTTAACTTATCGTGATAATTTTCTTTTCATCATACATATCTTTTCTTTTTTTCTATAAAACTCTGGCAAATGCAAAAACTGTTTTTTAAGAAGACATTTTAAAACACACTCTTACTCTCATTCACATCCATGTCTCAATCAACTGTATTCCTCACACAAAAAGGTTTCATAAATCAAGTCATTGGTTAAATCATCATTTCATATGAGTCTGGTTCAAAGTAAACATTTCTGCATCCAATTCAGAAAAGCTGTTCACTGTGAAACTTTGCTTCTATGTTCTTAAAGTAAAATCATAAATCAACAACACCCTCGTGTCAAGCCAATTATTTACTCGTATTCCTTTACAGCGTTCCTAGTTCTTCTTATGTTAATGTTATTATACCCTTATGTGGCTTAACCAATCTTCCTGTAAGCGTGCACAAACGCCTTGTTCTGTGGTGCCACACCTGTACGGCCCCAAAGGCCACCTGAAGCCTGCTCTGACAAAATATCACTAAGCCACACATTCAAATATGAGCATTAAATATAAAGTGCTACTTAGGCTGAGTATTGTAAATCTAATGGAACTGAGTCATCAAAAGTGCCACAAAATATCCATCACCAAAGCAGAGAACTTGAGAAGAGACACCAGTACTCGAATTCAGACTCTCCCAAGGCCAGTGTATAGGGTTATAACAGAAAATGGAAACGTGCTTGACTGGTAACATGCATAGTGTGACTAGTCCAATGGCACATAGAATCACCTAAAGAGGTGTGTTCAGTCAAACAAGGCTTACTTCAGTTGGAACAAAGAGATGAGCGTGATTATCATCTGGCAATCTGGAGGCTCTAAATGTAATATTCCTTACGGACCTCTCAGAACATGATTACTTAAACAAGCCAAAAGAATGGCATTACGAGAATAGTCTGCATGTACCGAGAACTGCGCATAACAGAAAGAAATAATTGTCACGCTACCTTGATGTGCACTGAAAACAGCCTTGATTTGTTTCCGAGGGTCAGTACAACTGAAGGGAGATTATATACCTTCAAAGGACATCTGCATTCTTCAAATATAATTAGCATACATAAATAATGCACGGACATGAAGAAAAACCTCTCGTCCTACCAAAAGTTAATGCTGCTGCATTCTGGAGAAAGCTGGCATACTATCATCTGTTGTGGAGAGCGAAAATCCAATACCACCAAATCGGACTACCTGTGAGGGGCTCCAAACTGCTTACTCATTTTAAGGGAAGGAACTCGACCTCCCGGTCCCTTAAGTTTTTATTCATACATATGTGCAACACACCGGCTCCCGTGGAAGCCTGAATTTTAGCACTATAAATAGGGCAATAAGGGTAAGCGTACTTACTACATGCCCTCCAAAAGCCGGAGTTATAAATATGCTTGCTCCGATGGCAGAGTAACGGCCGCTAAACTCTCCAAGTTCACTGAACGGTTGCTCATCGCTGGAATGGTGCCAACCTTTTGACACTGAAGGCAGTGCTTGTTTTTTACGTAAGCCTCACGGCAGCCACAAACTGCCTCAAGCAGAGACATGACGTTTCACTCCCCAGCCAATCACTGGCTAGAGTCCAGTCTTGGGCTTCTAGCCAATCAGGGGCCTTCAAAGGTTCTCTGCCAGCATTTGATTGGCTGTGAGCCCCGAGTGCCCACAGCTAATATATTATTTAAGTGATTTAATGTCTACTTGTCCGTCGGACAAAATAGACATTAAATCTTCTTGCCCATCATAAAAATCAACATGGTTCGGGCGTCGGGCGATATGATTTCCCCACCCCTGACAGAGGATTCGCCTGTTGCTGCTGCCGTTGCCTGGCCCGAAAAGAAGGAGTCTTGCCATACCCGCGAAATCTGCGGTAGCCAAAGCCCCTGGGCTGGGACTGTAGACCCAACGATCTAGCTGTGGTGTAGTGTAGCTCCTATTTCCCTAATAGGCTCTGCGCATTGGAATAATATACCCTATAGGCTTGACATAGGACTGAGGTCGGTATGTCCCTATCGAGTATATTAAACTTAATTACTTGTGCCAGCTAGCTCAGAGGCCACTAGAAACTCCTTGACAAACAAGAAGAGAGTAGTTTCTGGCAGCCGTAAGACATGACCACTTTGTTTCCCTTTAGAATCAGAACGTGTCCCAGAGTCGTGGAAACAATAGATAACTGTTTCACTCCAGCTCAATCGTGCATGCTTAGTTTTCCTCAAAGTTACACAGAAAGAATAGACGGGTGTTTCAATAAAAGATTTATTGAACAGTCTTGTTTCTCGTGTAAGTAATATGTGCTATTACGATCACAAGACAGTATGCAAGATAAATAATGTACAGCGTAAGCAGTAGAAATAAATAATACTGCGCTAGCATGATCTTTAGTAGATATTCATTTACATAAATAACAGACTAAAAATACGAGTACACATACGATGCGTTTCTAAGCTAGTTCTACCCCAATGTTCCTAACCTAGGTGTAGGGAGAGGTATGAAGTAGGTGAAGTATTCCTTACTACGGTATACTAAGAGTATGGTAAGTCTAGTATGCCAAGTATGCCAAGAGTCCCTCTAGGTTCTAGTCAGCTCCATACCTTAAGAATGAGAGAGGTAGGAATCTCTTGCCAGACTCGAACTCGAACACCCCGCAAGGGAAGTCAGATCACTGGAAGCTGGACTCTCTGCGTGCATGGATGACAGCGTCTTCTCAGTGCGTCAGGCCGGGAAACGGGCTCCTCTGAAGTCGAGGTCTCCTCTGATTTACAAGGGCCAGGGAAGGTATATTTATACCCGAGAGGTACCTCAGAATGTTAGCATTGACGTGAATCGGACAGCAGAAGACGTCATGAATGAACCCTTAAGGTATAACGGTTCATGCATAATAGATGAGTCCTTGAAGAAATCAATAGTCCTGTGCTAGGGAAACTCCCGAAGCCTAAGGGTCTGTTCTTCAAGAACTCGTTGTGACGTTAGGGTGGACGGATGTCGGAGACCATGCCTGGAGTGCACGGTTTAATGCCTAAATAAGGACTGGGATTTTATGCCTGTATAAGGGCAGGGCGAATTGTGCCTATATATGGACATGATACAGGAAAACCTATATACGGACACCCTAAGAGGAATACAACAGTGGCCCTACTATCTTTAAAGTGCTGTAGAGCCAAGTCTGCTTTAGTACCAAAAAGGGGAGAGCCATCAAAAGGCAAGTCCAATAGGGTGGCCTGTACATCGATGAATACCCAGACCCCCTTCGCCAGGCATGCCTCCTGGTTGCCATGGAGGAACCCATAACCCTAGCAACAGAGTCCGCTGTATCAAGCCCTGACTGTATGACTTGACGGGCCGCAGCTTGTGTGTCTGATAGAACCTCCGCAAAATGGCCCTGAACGTCTTCCGAAAGCTTGGGGATACCCTCCTTTTCAGAATCTATCAGAGCATGAATATAGCGACCCAGCAGACATGTCGCATTTGTGGATTTCAAAGCCATACTGGCTGAAGAAAACACTTTTTTAGCGGATTGTTCCATCCTCTTAGATACCCTATCTCCGGGCGTGGATAGGAAAGAGCCTGTAGACTGCTTAGTAGAGCATTATGTCTGGACTACTAAGCTCTCAGGGGATGGGTGTGTGGAAAGGAAAGCTGGATCTTCAGGCGCTACCTTGTATCTCCTTGCAACCAATCTGGACACAGCAGGGGCAGTCATTGGCTTCTGCCATACCTCTAAAATTTCAACTATATATATTACCCTTGGTCTTACTATTGGGGTACCCTTGTTCTCTACATATACCTCTAAAATGGGCTCAGTCAAAGCCTCATTAAAGGGAAGCAGAGGTTCCGATACAGGAGAGGGAGAATGAAGAACTTCTGTCAGAATATTGGACTTAAGCTCCACAGTAGGCAAAGGCAAGTACATCAGATCAGCTGCTTTCCTTATTATAGAGTGGTAAGAGGAGACCATCTGTGGTGAAAGGCCTTCGGAGAAGAGAGCTCCCACTCCGGAGATGTATCCAAACCACTAGCATCCTGTAGTCCCTCAAATTCCTTCATAGGGCCAATAATCTACCCTTCTTCAGCCTCTTCCTGCTGCTCTTGATATTCTTCCTCCTCCAGCAGCCTCCGTCTCCTTTCTAGATCTCATCCTGGGTACCGGTGTCGGGGCGCCAGGCGAGGCGCCGGTGACTTCAGGACCGGCGTTGATGGAAGCTCCACAGGATTAGCTGAAGGAACCGGGCGAGGCCGAGTTGGCGCCGGAGCAGTGCCAGACGGTGCTGGAGAAGACTTCAACTGTACTCTTCCCTCCAGGGATTGCACAGGCGTCAAGTACCTCAGCGTCAGGAGAGGCCAACTTCCCGGGGCCATAGGCATAAATTGCATGAATGGCGCTTGTGCAAAATGAGGTGGCAGACCTCCAAGGTTGTATGTAAGCGGTCCCATGGGGCGAATAGGTGCACCAGCAGGGGTAGCCGCCCTGGCAAACATGCCGAACATCAAATTCAAGAAATGCAAAGAATCCGTACCTGGAGCCGGAAAGGGTGGGCACGGATCCGGTACCGCCGGTTCAGAGACAGCTAGAAGAGGCTGTAAGACTGGCTCCGGTTGCGGCACCGGAGAAACTGGAGCCGGGGGTGGAGTGATCGGAGGTGAAGGCGTTGCTTCTCTGGGCACCAGAGAAAATCTTGAAGCCGGAGAGTGTGCTGGAGTCACCTGAGACGAAGGGGAAGGTGAGACTTCATCCTTTCTGTGATGCCAGAGTACCGGGGACCCCAACTTCGGTGACTTATTCTTAGACGAATGACATCTGGAACCATGACGTCACTTCTTCTTGTGTTTCCTCGACGACTTAGTCAGCGACTTGGACTTCGATCTTGTCATTTTGTGTCCCCTATTCTGTTTCTTCGCCCTGGCCATGAACAGCGTGGCCTCCCTTTCTTTCAGGGCCTTCGGATTCATGCGACTGCATGACAAACAGCCCTCGACGTTGTGGTCGGACGAGAGGCACCAAAGACAAACCTCATGGGGGTCAGTGATAGACATATGACCCTCACATTCCCTACAAGGCTTGAAACCGGATTTCTTCTGAGCAGCCATGTCACTGCTACAATTCCAGGAAGAACCTGCAACAATTAAACTCTCAGAAATGGAAAGCCATGGAAAAAACCCTATCATGTCGATGGCGCAGGAAAAAAGGGAACGGACGCCAGCATGCCGACGAGGTCTTCTTATGGCTCCGATGACGTCACACGGAGTCCCGTGTGGAGCCGTTCCATTGTGATGTTCTCATCGACGTGGGAGAGCTATGGAGAAAAGTTTCAGTGGAATGCTGCGCATAGGGTAATTCAAAAGGTGAGGAATTCACATGCAGATGTATCCATCAGAAATTTATTTTTGATCACAAAAAGCACACATGCCATTATAGCCTCAAGTGCCAAGGGAATAACTTGTGCATGAACGCTGTTCTTGTGAAAGAGCTGAATGCAGTCACTCATAGTGAAGCTAGCCAATGGCTGAAGTGAGCTGATCCACTGTCCCACCACGTACGCTGTAGCGGATGGAAGAAAAGTGGAACTCACACCAATGCATTATATTAGATATATAATTTTAGTAAAATCAAAAGGCCAACAGCCCTAATAAGAGAGCATACAAAAATACTGCACAAAGTGCTAGACATTTCATACAAGCCCAAAGCTCACTGCAGGAGCCAGAGTTCATTCATGCTTCCTTCTGGAATCAGCAGCCATTTTGGCATCCGTCATGCATACATACAGCCAAAGAGCTGCACCCACACATTCCAGACTACCCACATCTTTACAACCCAATAGTTTGTGGGGCTTGTATTCCCAGCTTCCAATTGGCAATGCCCAACTGCTACAAATAGACAGTGCCCGCTCACCCTGGAGTCCAGGGCACAAGCCTGCTGCCAACACAAACATTGCTTTCCTGCACGGCACGACTTTCCCTTTGGAACAGAGGGAGGAAGGAGGAAGTATGCTGCATTCTGAAGGCAATAACTTTCCAACAAGGTCCGAGAGGAAAAGCAACCACAAAGGGCTTTTTTTATCCTAAACGCACAAGTTACTAACTTGTGTAACGATATATCTGTAAGAGACAGTAGTTAGTGACAGATTCCTTACCTTAGAATATCCCCAGGCGTCAGGCTGGATCCGGAAAGTTTTTTGCGTAGCAGTACCCTTGCGCGTCGGTAGGCGGCGTCGTGCGGCTCCGCGTCCGTCGTCGGCGTCGTGATCGCCGGGATGACGTCGCGGGCAGTACTTAGGCGCCGCCCCTGCGCGCTGACGTCAGTTCTGTACACGACTTTCCGCGCCAGGAACGCAGAGCCATGCAAGAAGCTGACATAGGTGTCTGAAAAATACTAGGGCCCTGAAAGGGATGTCCTTAACCCTAGAAATCAGTTCGCAGAACGGGGAGGATGGGTGGGCGGTAAGGAATCTGTCACTAACTACTGTCTCTTACAGATATATCGTTACACAAGTTAGTAACTTGTGCATCTGAAAGAGACACGTTAGTGACAGATTCCTTACCTTAGAATAGATACCCCAGCAATACCAACCCCGGTGGTGGGTCTGCGAACAAAGATCAGACAAGGAAGTCCTGGAGGACAGAACGGCCAAAGAAGCCGTCCCTCCGGACCTGACTGTCAAGGCAGTAATGCTTTGTAAACGTGTGCAGCGAGGCCCACGTAGCTGCCTGACAGATAACCGGCAGCGGAACACCGCGGCCCAAGGCCGTGGTAGCAGCTGTTGCCCTGGTGGAATGGGCACGCAGCCCAACAGGAGGCTCCTTTTAGCCAAAGAATAGCAGGTCTTGATGCACAAGGTAACCCAGTGGGAGATGGTCCTCTTGTGCACCGCCCGACCTTTTTGGCGCCCACGTAGCCAACAAAGAGCTGGTCATCCACCCGGAAGTGTTTTGTGCGGTCAATATAGAAAGAGAGCGCACGTTTTGGGTCCAGACGGTGGAGCCTCTCTTCCTCTTTGGAAGGATGCGGAGGCGGAAAGAAGGTGGGCAAAGTGATGGTCTGCCCAATGTGGAAAGCAGTAACCACCTTTGGCAAGAAGGACGGACGCGTCCGAAGAACAACCTTGTCTGGATGAACAGACAGAAAGGGAGGTTTGCAAGATAGAGCCTGGAGCTCACTCACCCGCCGAGCGGAGGTGATGGCCACCAGAAAGGCTGTCTTCAGAGTCAGAAGACGAAGAGGACAGTTATGTAGAAGGCTCAAAGGGAGCGCACATTAAAAAGGTAAGAACCAAGTTTAAGTCCCACTGAGGCATCACAAACGGAACAGGAGGGAAGAGGTGAGTAATGCCTTTTAAGAACCTGTTAACAACAGGGGACTTGAAAAGGGAGGGCTGATCAGGGAGCCTGAGGAAGGCCGAGATAGCACAAAGATAACCCTTGATGGTACCCAGGGCAGAACCCTGTTGGGCCAGAGAGAGAAGGAACAGAAGGACCTCAGAAAGAGGGGCAGAAAGGGGATTCACAGCCTTTGCTGTGCACCATGCCACAAATTTGTTCCACCTGCAGGCGTATACCACCTTAGTGGAGGGACGCCTGGCTGCCAGAATCACATCACAAACTTCGGGAGGCAAGTCGAAAGGAATCAACTGCCGCCGCTCAATCTCCACGCAAGCAGGTGTAGACTGGACAGGTTCGGGTGGAGGACCGTCCCCTGCTGCTGCGACAGAAGATCCTCCCGAAGAGGCAGACGGATCGGGGGATCTACGCTCATATTGAGTAGCTCGGGATACCAAACTCTTCGAGCCCAGTCCGGAGCCACAAGAATGACTTGGGCCCGGTCGTGCCGAATCTTCTTCAACACTCTGGGTAGAAGTGGTATAGGCGGAAAGGCGTACAATAGACCGCAACTCCACCCGTGACGAAGCGTCGCCGAGCGAGTGCCGCCTTGGAAATTCCAACGCGCAGAACTGATGACATTGCGCGTTCTCTTCGGTGGCGAATAGATCTAACCAAGGCTCTCCCCACTGTAGAAAGAGTCCTTGCGCCACTTCCGAGTGAAGACGCCATTCGTGATCCATCATGCACCTGCGGCTGGAGTTCGTCCGCCCTGGCGTTCAGAGAACCTGCCAGGTGTTGAACCACCAGGAACATGCCCTGGTGTTCCAGCCATGTCCAGAGGCGCAGAGCCTCCTGACAAAGGGTCCACGACCCCACCCCGCCTTGTTTGTTGCAGTACCACATGGCGGTGGTGTTGTCTGTGAACACCTGCACTACCTTCCCTTTGACAGAGGGAAGGAATGCCTTGAGTGCAAGTCGGATCGCCCGGAGCTCCAGAAGGTTGATATGGAGCCGGGACTCCGCCCCGGAGACCAGAGGCCTCTGATCTCCGCCTCTCCCATGTGACCGCCCCATCCCAGAAGGGACGCGTCCGTCACAACTGTGTGCTCTGGCTGGGGAAGGGAGAGGGATCTGCCCATGACCCATTGCCGTTTCGAGAGCCACCACTGCAACTGTTTTGCAGTCCCCTCCGAGATCTGGACGTGATCGGACAGGTCGCCCTGGTGCTGCGCCCACTGGAACTTCAGGTCCCACTGCAGAGCCCGCATATGCCATCTGGCATGAGTGACCAGCAGGATGCAGGAGGCCATGAGGCCCAGCAGCCTCAGGGTCATCCGTACCGAAACCCAGGATAAAGGCTGAAGAATCGGAATCATAGCCTGAATATCCCGGACTCGCCGTTCGGGAGGAGAGGCCCGAAACTGCGTCGTGTCCAGAACTGCTCCGATGAAAAGGAGCTGTGGAGAAGGAATCAGATGCGACTTCGGCACATTGATGGAGAACCCCAGCGAGTGCAGGAGTTCGGCCGTAGTCTGGAGGTGGGAGACGACTGCCTGGGGCGAGCCCGCCTTCAGCAGCCAGTCGTCGAGGTAGGGGAAGACTGAAACCCCTGCCCGGCGCAGATGAGCTGCGACCACCGCCATCACTTTCGTGAACACCCGAGGGGCACTGGTAAGGCCAAAGGGAGCACGGTGAACTGAAAATGCTCGAGGCCTACCGTGAACCGAAGGTAACGCCGGTGGGCCGGCAGGACGGGGATGTGGAAATAGGCGTCCTGCAAGTCCAACGCTACCAACCAGTCTCCGGGGTCGAGGGCAGTCAAGACCTGAGCTAGGGTGAGCATCTTGAACTTCTCCTTCCGGAGGAAGCGATTGGCGTTCCGGAGGTCCAAGATAGGACGCATGTCCTCCTTGTCCTTTTGGGCACCAGAAAGTAGTGGGAGTAGCAACCACGCCCTATTTCTGGGGTCGGAACACGCTCGATGGCCCTCTTGGCCAAGAGGGCCGTGACTTCCTTCTGTAGAAGCACCAAGTGATCCCCTGACATGCGGTGGAATGGAGGTGGCATGGCTGGGGGGTGGTCTCGAAGGGGAGGGAGTAGCCCCTTCGGACAATGTCCAAGACCCACTTGTCCGAGGTGATGGGACGCCAGTGGTGAAGGTGATGGCGGACCCTGCCCCCGACTGGCGTGCTGTGCACCTGAAAGGAGGGACTAGGAGGGCTTGGAGGCCGCGGACGGGTTGGAGGTGGTGGCCTGACCCGCACGCTGGTTGCCCGAACCGCCACGGCGGTATCCACGTCCTCGGCCACGCGAAGGCGCTTGCTGCGCGGGCCGTTGGCCGGCCTGTGGACGTGACTGGGCGCCCCTTCCGTGGCCACGAAAGGGGCGAAAAGCAGACGTTTGCGGAGGGCGCACAACAGCAAGGCCCAGGGACTTAGCAGTAGCCCGTGAGTCCTTGAAACGCTCCAGCGCATGGTCTGCCTTTGAACCAAAAGACCGACTCCATCAAAGGGCATGTCCATGAGAGTATTCTGGACATCCCCTGAAAAACCAGTGGTTCTCAGCCAGGCGTGGCGGCGCAGCGCCACCGTCGTTGCAAGCGATCTGCCCAGCGAGTCGGCGGTATCAAGGCCACAGCGGATGGTATATTTAGCCGCATCACGCCCTTCCGCAATAGCGCGGGTAAGCAGTGTCTGGACCTCCTCAGAACACTGCGGCAAAACATCAGCCACCGAATCCCACAGGGAGTGGGTGTATCGGCCCAAGAGGCAAGCGGTATTAACAGACCGCAAGCCAGCACTGGAGGAAGAGAAAGCCTTCTTCCCAAAGTGATCCAGGCGCTTGGATTCCCTATCCGGAGGGGCGGTAGGGAAGGCTGTTTGGGAGGCAGAGGCTTGGACAACCAAGCTCTCAGGGGTGGGGTGTTGGGAGAGAAACAGGGGGTCGCCCGGAGCCGGGCGATGGCGTCGGGCCACGTTCCTATCCACAGGAGCCCCTGTGGTGGGTTTGGACCAGGCACCCAAAGAACGTCAGTGAGTGCATCGTTGGAACGGCAGCACAGGCTCCGAAGAGGAGGCTGCCGGCTGAAGCACTTCAGTCAGGAGGTTAGTCCTGACGGCCACTGTAGGCAACTGGAGATTTAAGGCTCCAGCAGCTCTACGCAACACCGTTGCAAAATTAGCCCCCTCCTCCGTTGCCACGGGAGGAGACAGCATGCCAGAGTCGGGGGAGGTATCCAGCCCACTGGCATCCCCAAGTTCCTCAACCCAGTCCGGGTCAAACTCGCACTGTTGTGTGAGAGGGTCGTCAGACCCCTCCCAGCTCTCCTGGCCCTCCTCAGGTTGAAAAGATGGAGGAGGAGGGACATAAGGGACCCAAGGTCTCATCGGCGCCGGAACCGGCGTCGGGCGACGCCGGTCCGGCTCCATGTCCGGACCCGGGGAGAACCGGGGAACGACGCCGCCCGGAGCCCCGGACGGCGTCGGAAACGGCACCGGGGACATCGGCGTCGGCGGAGTTAGGTCAACCGGCGTCGATGGGGGTTGCGGCACCACCGGAGCCGGGGTCGAGGCCGGGGCCGGAGCCGAGGCCGGGACGAAGGCTGGTGGGACAGGCGGCGCCGGGACCGGAGTCGACGGCGACGCCGGAGCAACCCCATCAGGGCCCGCGGGGCCCGAAGGCGCACCGGAGGGACCTTGAGGCCCGAAGAGGCGGGCCATGGCCGACAGAAATTTCTGTATTTCGGCCGGAGTCGCCCCGAACCCGGGTAGGACGGGTAATGCGGGGGCAACTCGACAGGCACGTCCGGGGGCCGCGGGGACGGTGCCGACAGGGACCTCAGCCGAGTCGCGCGACCGGCGAGGCGAAGTCTTAGAGCGATGACGCCGCTTAGACTTCTTGTGCTTCGACTTACCGGAGGAGCGCGAAGGCTTGGATTCCGACAAACGGCGGGGACTCCGCGTCCGGCCCCTCGACCTCTCCCGGGACCGGGAGCTTGGTGCGGCGCGGAGCCGACTGCCGGACTTCAAGGAGCTTTCGAGACCGCTCTCGCAAAGCCTTCGGATGAAGTTTCCGGCAGTCAGGGCACGACTTCGTGTCGTGGTCTCGGCCGAGACAGAAGAGACACTCGAGGTGGGGGTCCGTGATGGACATCATACGACCACATTCCTCGCAGGGCTTAAAGCCGGGCATCCCTACGACACCTTAGGAGTCGTGAAGACTCGATTGAAGAAAACAGTGAAAAATTTCACAAAAAAGATAGTCAAAAAGTGACTAGGGCACTGCTCTTCCCGGATCTGCGCTTACTGGCGCGGAAAAAGAAGAACTGACGTCAGCGCGCAGGGGCGGCGCCTAAGTACTGCCCGCGACGTCATCCCGGCGATCACGACGCCGACGACGGACGCGGAGCCGCACGACGCCGCCTACCGACGCGCAAGGGTACTGCTACGCAAAAAACTTTCCGGATCCAGCCTGACGCCTGGGGATATTCTAAGGTAAGGAATCTGTCACTAACGTGTCTCTTTCAGATGC
>CAWUFW010032335.1:0-14085 GCA_963921515.1 Calotriton arnoldi | reverse complement strand
GTGTTGGATAGCGTAGGGGTAAAAATTACTATTCCCACTCCAGAGAGTGCAACAGTAGGGAAAGTGTTGGATAGCGCAGGGGTAAAAATTACTATTCCCACTCCAGAGAGTGCAACAGTAGGGAAAGTGTTGGATAGCGTAGGGGTTAAAAGTAACATACTTATCAATTAAATAATTGTTTTAATTAAATAATGATTTATTAATAAATTAACAATTAATTATAAATACCAATAAATGAAAATTATTAATTACTTTAATAACATTAAATTTCTTCCCACCCTATTCCCCAATAAACACAAACCCCACTCCACATAAAATTTAACACAATTAATACAATTATCAATTAATCAATTAATAAAAATTAGTTAACAATTAACAATAAAATAATTATCAATACCAATAAATAATAATTAATAAAAATTAATTACCAATTAATAATTATTTAATAAATAAATCAACACAAATAAATATTAATAAATAATTACTTAATTCCCACCCTATTCCCCTATAAACACACAACCCGCTCCTAAACTAAATTAACACAATTAATATATTTATTAATTAATTAATAAAAATTAATTACCAATTAATAATTAATAAACAATAAATTAATTATCAATACCAAAAATAAGTTATTAATTACTTTATTATTATTAATTTACTTCCCACCCTATTCCCCTATAAACCCACAACCCGCTCCAATAAAACATTTATACAATTAATATAATTATCAATTAATCAATTAATAAAATTAATTACCAATTAATAATTAATTAACATTACATTAAATATCAATAACAATAAATAAAAATTAATAATTACTTAATTACAATTAAATTACTTCCCACCCTATTCCCCTATAAACCCACAACCCGCTACAGAACTAAAATGCAAAATGTAATTAAAAATAATTAATAATTTCTAAAAATTATGAATTAATTTACTATAATTAAATTACTTCCCACCCTATTCCCCTATAAACCCACAACCACGCTACGGTACTAAAACGCAAAATTTACTTTAAAAAAAATTACTAACTTCTAAACAATTAATACATATATTTAAAAAAATAATACAAAACATAACAAAACATGTGGAACACACACATAAAATACATACTAAAATACATAACACTAACAAACATCGATATTATTAACATCGATATTTTTACTATCGATATTAACAACTTCGATATTAACAAAAACGATATTTCTTACCTTCAGGTCGATATTCTGGTCACCGATATTCTTGATGTCGATATTCTGTCCCTACGATATTTAAAACTCGATATTAATGTAGGTCGATATTTAAAAATCGATATTTTGTCTGTCCACCCCACCGAAGAACTTGGTAGATGCTCATCCTGGCAGACACACTTCGTAGCCACTTCTGGTGGCACATTGTACTCAGGTGGGTCATGCACTCTTTCTACAGTGAAGTTCACTCATCTCTGCAGCAAGTGCATTATCCTACTAGGTTGCCCTTCCAGTTTTAGTTATATTGTAGTGACAACCAGCAGCATGTTTTTCTGAATATCATTATATTTTCATACACACTGGTCTCTAAAACTTACTCAATGCCCATTGCGTAATGTTGATTCACGACTGATGTGTCAAGCTAAAAATATGGCTCTACAGGCACCCCCCTGCAAACTCCCTCACGTTGTGTCTTAAATGTGATGATTGATGGCGCTGAAATTGTTTTTTGCAGTATAGACATCTTAGAAAGAGGATGTAAATTAGTGACCTTCCCTTTCAGGAGTTTTCATTAGTTTCAACATATTTTTTAGAGCTTTTCATTGCTCAAAAGGTTGTAATTTCTGGTTTTTATGTCTTTAGATGTGCATCATTTCTTGGATGTACTTGTGATAAGGTGTTGCTCTTAAGTGTCACACTTTTGGCAGATGAATAACACTCATAACTGCATTGGAAGCATGGAAATGTCACACATAACTGCTATGCACAATGACTGTAAACAGTCATGCTCTGGCGACACTTGTGTGTCTAGCCATGCCAGTGAGCCTCTGTGTTAAGGCACTGTGCCTTCAGAGCCTGTGTAGGCACCTCCTGCCCGCTGCAGGTGCCTCCTGCCCTCAGAGCCTGTGCAGGCATCTCCTGCCCTCTGCAGGTGTCTCCTGCCCTCTGAAGGTGCCTCCTGCTCTCAGAGCCTGTGCAGGTGCCTCCTGCCTTCTGCAGGCACCTCCTGCAGGCGCCTCCTGCCCTCTGCAGGTGTCTCTTGCCCTCTGCAGGTGCCTTCTGCCCTCTGCAGGCGCCTTCTGCCCTCTGCAGGCGCCTCCTGCCCTCTGCAGGCGCCTCTTGCCCTCAGTAGGTGCCTCCTGCCCTCTGCAGGTGCCTCTTACTCTCTCCTGTGCTCTGCAGGTGTCTCCCACCCTCTGCACACGCCTCCCGCCCTCTCCTGCCCTCTGCACATGCCTCCTGCCCTCTCCAGCCCTCTGCAGGCGCCTCCTGCATTCTCTCTTGCTCCCTTCAGGTGCCTCCCGCCCTCTCTCGCCCTCTGCACACGCCTCCCGCCCTCTCCTGCCCTCTGCAGGCGCCTCCTGCCCTCTCCTGCTCCCTTCAGGTGCCTCCTGCCCACTCCAACCCTCTGCAGGAGCCACATGCCCTCTCCTGCCCTTTGCAGGTGCCTCCTGCCCTCTCTTGACCTCTGCAGATGCCTCCTGCCCTCTCCCGCCTTCTGCAGACACCTCCTTCCCTCTGCAGACGCCTCCTGCCCTCTCCTGCCCTTTGCAGGTGCCTCCTGCTCTCTCCTGCCCCCTTCAGGTGCCTCCTGCCCTCTCCTGCCCTTTGCAGGCACCTCCGGCCCTCTCTTGCCCTCTGCAGACGCCTCCTGCCCTCTCCTGCCCTCTGCAGATGCGTCCTGCCCTCTGCAGACGCCTCCTGCCCTCTGCAGGCGCCTCCTGCCCTCTCCCTCCCTCTGCACATGCCTCCCGCCCTCTCCTGCCCTCTGCACATGCTTCCCACCCTCTCTTGCCCTCTGCAGACGCCTCCTGCCCTCTCCTACCCTTTGCAGGCGCCTCCTGCCCTCTCTTGCCCTCTGCAGATGCCTCCTACCCTCTCCTGCCCTATGCAGATGCCTCCTGCCCTCTCTTGCCCCCTTCAGGCGCGTACTGCCCTCTCTTGCCCTCTGCAGGCGCCTTCTGCCCTCTCCTGCCCTCTGCAGGTGCCTCCTGCCCTCTCCCTCACTCTGCAGGCGGCTTCCACCCTCTCTTGCCCTCTGCAGACGCCTCCTGCCCTCTCCCTCACTCTGCAGGTGGCTCCTGTCCTCTCTTGCCCTCTGCAGATGCCTCCTGCCCTCTCCCTCACTCTGCAGGCTGCTCCCGCCCTCTCTTGCCCTCTGCAGACGCCTCCTGCACTCTCCCTCACTCTGCAGGCGGCTCCCGCCCTCTCTTGCCCTCACGCCTCCTGCCCTCTCCCTCACTCTGCAGGCGGCTCCCGCCTTCTCTTGCCCTCTGCAGACGCCTCCGGCCCTCTCCAGATGCCTCCTGCCCTTTGCAGGCGCCTCCTGCTCTCTCCTGCCCCCTTCAGGCGCCTCCTGCCCTCTCCAGCCCTCTGTACGCGCCTCCCGCCCACTCTTGCCCCCTTCAGGCGCGTCCTGTCCTCTCTTGCCCTCGGCAGGCGCCTCCTGCCCTCTCCTGCCCTCTGCAGGCGCCTCCTGCCCTCTGCAGGCGGCTCCCGCCCTCTCTTGCCCTCTACAGATGCCTCCTGCCCTCTCCCTCACTCTGCAGGCGGCTCCCGCCCTCTCTTGCCCTCTGCAGACGCCTCCTGCTCTCTCCCTCACTCTG
This sequence comes from Calotriton arnoldi, assembly GCA_963921515.1. Taxonomy (NCBI): domain Eukaryota; kingdom Metazoa; phylum Chordata; class Amphibia; order Caudata; family Salamandridae; genus Calotriton; species Calotriton arnoldi. Next base: position 10,283 of record CAWUFW010032335.1, on the reverse strand, counting down.
CAAGCGGCTCACACCCTCTCTTGCCCTCTGCAGACGTCTCCTGCTCTCTCCCTCACTCTGCAAGCGGCTCACACCCTCTCTTGCCCTCTGCAGACGCCTCCGGCCCTCTCCCTCACTCTGCAGGCGGCTTCCGCCCTCTCTTGCCCTCTGGAGACGCCTCCTGCCCTCTCCCTCACTATACAGGCGGCTCCCGCCCTCTCTGGCCCTCTCCCTCACTCTGCAGGTGGCTCCCGCCCTCTCTTGCCCTCTGCAGACGCCGCCTGTCCTCTCCCTCACTCTGCAGGCGGCTCTCGCCCTCTCTTGCCCTCTGCAGACGTCTCCTGCCCTCTGCAGACGCCTCCTGCCCTCGCCTGCCCTTTGCAGGCGCCTCCTGCTCTCTCCTGCCACTTCAGGCGCCTCCTTCCCTCTCGAGCCCTCTGTAGGCGCCTCCCGCCCTCTCTTGCCCCCATCAGGCGCGTCCTGCCCTCTCTTGCCCTCTGCAGGCGCCTCCTGCCTCTGCAGGTGCGTCCTGCCCTCTCTTGCCCTCTGCAGGCGCCTACTGCCCTCTCCTGCCCTCTGCAGGCACCTCCTGCCCTCTCCCTCACTCTGCAGGCGGCTCCCGCCCTCTCTTGCCCTGTACAGACACCTCCCGCCCTCTCCCTCACTCTGCAGGCGGCTCCCGCCCTCTCTTGCCCTGTGCAGACGCCTCCCCTCTCCAGCCCTCTGTAGGCACCTCCCGCCCTCTCTTGCCCCCATCAGGCGCGTCCTGCCCTCTCTTGCCTTCCGCAGATGCCGCCTGCCCTCTCCCTCACTCTGCAGGCGGCTCCCATCCTCTCTTGCCCTCTGCAGACGTCTCCTGCCCTCTGCAAACGCCTCCTGCCTTCGCCTGCCCTTTGCAGGCGCCTCCTGCTCTCTCCTGCCCCCTTCAGGTGCCTCCTGCCCTCTCCAGCCCTCTGTAGGCGCCTCCCGCCCTCTCTTGCCCCCTTCAGGTGCGTCCTGCCCTCTCCTGCCCTCTGCAGGCGCCTCCTTCCCTCTGCAGGCGCGTCCTGCCCTCTCTTGCCCTCTGCAGGTGGCTCCTGCCCTCTCTTGCCCTCTGCAGACGCCTCCCGCCCTCTCTTGCCCTCTGCAGGCGGCTCCCGCCCTCTCCTGCCCTCTGCAGATGCCTCCTGCACTCTCTTGCCCCCTGCAGATGCCTCCTGCCCGTTCCCTCATTCTGCGAGCAGCTCATGCCCTCTCTTGCCCTCTGCAGACGCCCCCTGCCCTCTCCCTCACTCTGCAGGCCGCTCCCGCCTTCTCTTGCCCTCTGCAGACGTCTCCTGCCCTCTCCCTCACTCTACAGGCGGCTCCAACCCTCTCTTGCCCTCTGCAGACACCTCCTGCCCTCTCCCTCACTCTGCAGGTGGCTCCCGCCCTCTCTTGCCCTCTGCAGAAGCCGCCTGCCCTCTCCCTCACTCTGCAGGCGGCTCCCGCCCTCTCTTGCCCTCTGCAGACGTCTCCTGCCCTCTGCAGACGCCTCCTGCCCTCGCCTGCCCTTTGCAGGCACCTCCTGCTCTCTCCTGCCCCCTTCAGGCGCCTCCTTCCCTCTCCAGCACTCTGTAGGCGCCTCCCGCTCTCTCTTGCCCCCATCAGGCGCGTCCTGCCGTCTCTTGCCCTCTGCAGGCGCCTCCTGCCCTCTGCAGGTGCGTCCTGCCCTCTCTTGCCCTCTGCAGGCACCTACTGCCCTCTGCAGGCGCCTCCTGCCCTCTCCCTCACTCTGCAGGCGGATCCCGCCCTCTCTTGCCCTCTGCAGATGCCTCCCGCCCTGTCCCTCACTCTGCAGGTGGCTCCCGCCCTCTCCTGCCCTCTGCAGACGCCTCCTGCCCTCTCCCGCCCTCTGAAGATGCCTCCTGCCCTCTCCCGCCCTCTGCAGATGCCTTCTGCCCTCTCCCGCCCTCTGCAGACGCCTCCTGCCCTCTGCAGATGCCGCCTGCCCTCTCCCTCACTCTGCAGGTGGCTCCTGCACTCTCCTGCCCCCTTAAGGTGCCTCCTGCCCACTCTAGCCCTCTGTAGGCACCTCCCGCCCTCTCTTGTCCCCTTCAGGCACGTCCTGCCCTCTCTTGCCCTCTGCAGGCGCCTTCTGCCCTCTCCTGCCCTCTGCAGGTGCCTCCTGCCCTCTGCAGATGCCTCCTGCCCTCTGCCTCACTCTGCAGGCGGCTCCCGCCCTCTCTTGCCCTCTGCAGGCGCCTCCTGCCCTCTGTAGGTGCCTCCTGCCATCTCCTGCCCTGTCCAGGGGCAGTGACAGCCGCCCCTGCAGCCTCCCTGTCGCGTCTTGTGTAACCTGTTGCCGTCCTTCTGTGGGCGGGGCTTGTTTCAGGCTGTCTTCGCCGGTCATGACGCCAGTTCCGGTCCGAGGAGCTGTCAGGGTTATTCCCCATTGTGAGGGGCTGCGCCGGTCCGAGCCTCTCCCTCACTGCAGGCGGCTCCCGCCCTCTCTTTCCCTGTGCAGATGCCTCCCGCCCTCTCCAGCCCTCTGTAGGCGCCTCCCGCCCTCTCTTGCCCCCATCAGGCACGTCCTGCCCTCTCTTGCCTTCTGCAGATGCCGCCTGCCCTCTCCCTCACTCTGCAGGCGGCTCCCGCCCTCTCTTGCCCTCTGCAGACGTCTCCTGCCTTCGCCTGCCCTTTGCAGGCGCCTCCTGCTCTCTCTTGCCCCCTTCAGGCGCGTCCTGCCCTCTCTTGCCCTCTGCAGGCGCGTCCTGCCCTCTCTTGCCCTCTGCAGGCGCCTCCTGCCCTCTCCTGCCCTCTGCAGGTGCGTCCTTCCCTCTCTTGCCCTCTGCAGGCGCCTCCTGTCCTCTCCTGCCCTCTGCAGGTGCGACCTGGCCTCTCCTGCCCTCTGCAGGCGCCTCCTGCCCTCTCCCTCACTCTGCAGGCAGCTCCCGCCCTCTCTTGTCCTCTGCAGACGCCTCCTGCCCTCTGCAGACGCCTCCTGCCCTCTCCCTCACTCTGCGAGCAGCTCATGCTCTCTCTTGCCCTCTGCAGACGCCTCCTGCCCTCTCCCTCACTCTGCGAGCAGCTCATGCCCTCTCCCTCACACTGCGAGCAGCTCATGCCCTCTCTTGCCCTCTGCAGACGCCTCCTGCCCTCTCCCTCACTCTGTGGGCTGCCCGACTTCCACGAAGGGGACCTCCTAAGAGGGCGGCCCCTTTAGTGCCACAGGATGGCACACGGGACAGGCCAGCGTCGCGAGACCCGCTTGGGGTCCCGCTCGTCATTTCCGGCCCAGGTGGGGGAAGGGGAGAGGTATAAGTTCCTCCCCCGCCCACCTAGCGGCCTCTTTCTCCTCACCCCTGACAGCGTGTGGACGTGTTCCCGGGAGCTGCTGATCTTTAATTGCACGGTGAGTGCATATCCCTCATCCCCGCCCGGTCCCTCCCTTTCGGAGGGTTGTATCAGGGCAGGGCGGCCCTGCCTTGGTTGCGGGCCGCCTTGGGGGGGGGGGGGGGTTTGGTCAGCTCCCGTTTGACCACGGGCGTCTCCGCCGGGCTGCCCCCGGCCCTGAGTGGGCTCTGTGGGTGCCGGTGTTGGTTGGAGGAAGGTGGGGGGCAGCTGTGTACCGAGCACCCCCGCTTTCCCTCGCCCGTCCCGGGTGGTGGACTTAGAGGAAATCCCCCCTCCGTGGTAGGGGGGGGCTAGTTAGGGCCTGTGAGGCCTCAGCCCACGTGGTTAGTGGCCAGGGCCCGAGTGGGACTGCCGCGGGGGGATCGGGGTAGCAGGCGCCATGAGGCTCCCTCCCCCGCCAGGTTTCCGGAGTTGCAGCAGGGGAAGTGGCACATAGGCCATAGCTGCGATGTGAACTCATGGTCTCTGGCAAGCTCTACCCCCCCTTACCGGGCTGTGTCACCATGCCCAGTTGGCACGCCATCTCCTGGCAGGGGCCGGGGCATCCTCCGGTTGGGGGGCAGCGGGTGCCGCGCGGCCCCCCCTCTGGGGCTTCAGGAGGTCAGGAGCAGTTGGGGTGTTGATGGCCGTGTCCCCTCTTGGGGCACCGAGGCCGGCGGCGCTGGGGGCTGATTGCGGATGGCCGCTGGCAGACGCGGCACCGGAGGGACCAAGTCCTCTCCCGTGTGTCCGGGTTTGTTGCTGCGGGGTCCCCTGCCCCGTGGGCCTTGGGGGCCCAGGCCCGAGTAGGCCGTTCCGCTCTGAGGGGGGCAGCCAGGCCTGCCTGGCGGCTGCCGAGGTCACGGCCTGATCTCTGGGGCTCAGTCCTCCCCCAGCAGGCCTTCCCTCCGCCCCACCACCCCCCCACGGTACACTCGCATGTGCCCGGGGACATGCGAGGAGTGTGGGCCCGACCGCTAGGGTTCCCAGCTACGGGGGAGAGGGCAGCAGTCTCGCGGAGGGTCCCCGGTTGTGCAAGTTGGGAGAAAGGCTCGATTTTAAACGCACAGCCTTGCAGGGTTTTTATTCATAGGGTCCAGAGTGATGGGGACACAGCTAGCCTGCCCGCCCCCATCTTTCCGGTGAGCTTTGCGGAGTGGCCCACCTGGGTAGTGTGGGGTGACTATGCCTTGTCGGAGCGGAGGGAGCAGCCCCGGTCCTTTGGGCGCTTCCTACTCGGCGCCTGGCGGGGGCGCATTTGGGGATTGGCATCAGCATCTTTGCGGGGGCCGTAGGGGCGGAGGTCGTCCCGGTGAGGCCCGCCACTGACCTGGGTCCGCAGTGGGGCACGGTCGGGCATGCTCGCCCGCTCCGGTTTGGGGAGCGTGTGCCCGTACTGGTGTTTTACTTACTCGGCCGCTCCCGTGCCCGTATTGGTGTTGCACTATTGCTCGGCCGCTCCTGTGCCGTCCGGCTGTGCCAGTGCTCTGGGTGCCGCAATTGGTCATGGCCTGCAGGGGCTATCTGGGGAGTACGGGCCTGTCTCAGGCTCCTCCAGCGTACACAGAAGAATCTATCGGGCAGGTTCCCCCCCCCACGCCGTTTGGCTGAACCAGGGGTCCCCCCGACCGGGTTTGTGGCCTGCCGATTGCTGGAGTACCTACGAATTAATAGAAACTATCGGGCAGGTCCCCCCCTCCCCCCACGCCGTCATGGCTGAACCAGGGGTCCCCCCAACCGGGTTGGTGGCCGGTGGATGGCGGGTGGATCAACGAATGCGTGGGAGGGAAGGCGAATATAGAACAAACGCCCTGGGAAGTTAATAGGGAGATGCTGTTTTAGTACGCAATGTAATTATATTTAGCCGGCAATACGCAAAGCACATCAAAAGTTGATTACTACAGACTGCGTGATTGGATTGTCCGCACGCACGAAGCACACCTTTGTAATTGATGACCGCAGCTTGTATTAGTAAGTAAGTGAATTTGGGGTCTCCCAATGAGACAGAGTTTCGGTGGGACATTCGAGCCGGGCGGTCACATGGGTCCCTCGCCCCCCCCCCCCTCTCCCGACGGCCTGTTTCTGTGGCAGCCCGCTCGTGTCCCAGACCTTGTCTGCCCCAGCTCTGGTTCAAGTCTTGGCGGTGAAACGCTAACTTGTGATTCTGGGCGAACTCCTGACTCTCCCCGTGTCCAATAAATAATTAGATTTGACTGGGTCCGTGTAAAATGTAAAGGGTCCTCATGTAAAGCGCTCCAGTTCCTGCTGGTCGGGTTCGCGCTATACAAAACTGCACCAATTAGTGCACAAATGAATGAGGGTGAACACTGATTAAAGGGGAAAGAAGCAATATAAAAACCACGGGTTCAACACAGCTTGGGTAAAAAGAGTCTTTTCAAACCCCTGACGGCGCCTGGCTGTCAGGTGTGGCACAGCGCCTGCGGAGCCCCCTTGGTAAAGCACCCACTGCACGGGTGGGCAGTCACGTGACGCAGAGAGCCAGATTCACTAGTTACAGAGTGTAGAGACGGCACAGGGAGGCTCGAAGCGCAAGCTAGTGGCAGCATAGTGACCGCCTGGCCGGTCTAGCGCCTGCAGTCGGCTGTGTGGGGTCCCCGGGTCAATTCTACGCACTGTGCCGAGGGGGAACCCTCACTTCCGGTCAGACCGCAGTGACCATAAGAGAAGGAGGCAAAGTAAAACCCCGAGTTTCACACTTCTGTCGATGCGCCTGGCTGACATGTTCCTAATGTCAGGTATTAAGGTTCCGGTTCAACGACCATGGATGTCACTTTCGCCATTACAATTGGCACGCAGGATTGGTCAGCAGTCCAGTGCTTCTGCGTGTTCGCAAAAATGTTTCGGTCTTCCGCCGGTATGGGTGGTTTGTCGGGGGGCAAGGGAATTGCAGCTAAGAGCTTTGTTGACCCTGAAAATGCTATCTTTTGAACCACCGCAGCAAGGGAAAGGAGCCTTGTGGTGTGCGGGACATACCGACCAATCAACCGTGACTTGATGAAGTTATTTTCCTAACAATAGTGAATTGAAGAGCACCGCGGGTAGTACAAATATTGGAACGTACATTGGTCCTTGCATGCTGCGTCATATCAAAATACATTCATGAATTGTGATGTGGTACATGATAACGAGGACATCAGTAGTAGTTTGAGAGGGAAGCTTGTCTTACAATTGAAGTGTAGAGGTATTGGGTCATTTTGAACAGAGACTTTGCCTCTCTAATGACGAATCCTGTGGTGTCCATGGCTTTAGCCATCCCTTCTGGTCCTCAGCTAGGGGAGGGGTGGGGCGATTCGCCGCTGCTGCCTCGCCGCGTACCGGTATTTGGCTGGCAGGGCGCTTAAAGTCTCGTTACAATTTAGATGTGTATCATGGGCGCCACATACAAGCTATTGGGCCACAGTTATGTCCACTGTGAAGAAAGGGATAAAATGCATCCACGGTCGTCTGCCTCTGAAATGGAATGACATGGGGAGGTTCTTGATGACTACTTAATTCACTCATCCACAGATCAGCTCGAGGATATACAATTGATTTTGTTACGGCAGTGGGAGGGACTCATTCACGCTCACCCCTGCCAATAGAAGCACAGGGCCCCTTTTACAGTTTGGCGCCCGGGATTAAGTTCCAGCCCGTTAGGAAAACCACATGGAGAGAAAGTCAACCCGGGGCTTCCCAAAGTGGTGCAATGATCTACCAATGCTATTACGCAGGATCAAGTCCACCAGGGCTAAATGTGAGCGGGTGGTTCCTGGTGCGCGCCACTGTCATTTATTGATCACCTCCGAATTTTAAGGAACAGAAGTTCGCCATGGATGGTTTGCGAGCATTGCACTTTACAGGGACTTTCATGAATCAGTGCCACCAGTCATACTTTCCGGTAATTTGAACCTTCTGCTGTTTATTGGCACAATTATGTTTATTCAATTGATGCACAGCGAGCAACCACAGGAGCACAGTGTTCAAGGTCTGTCTCCTAAGAGTCCATTAGTACCGGTTAGGACAGGCAATTGTTTGACCTGAAATGACATTAACTGAATGTTGGCATTTTGCCCACTGCCAGCCAGCAGCTTTGCATATGTACGCAAGAAGGGTCGTTACGTTGTGTCATTTATTTAATGGGTGAGGCGGTCGAACCTCGCACTACATGTGACAACAACAGTGGTAAGGCAGCTCCTCCCAGCCAGGGCACTGGAACTATGCAATGCCGCGCCTTATGGCCTATAACCTTGGACCTGCTGCAAAATCCGTCATCGCCAGCACAGATGATACAGGTCAAACAGATCAACAGTCTAAAACGCAACGACAGGGGTTCACCCGCAGTGGAAGACCCTTGGCAAGGTGCACTGGTAATCTTTTGTTCCCTGATACAGTATTTACATAGTGGTTAAACAGGTACTATGGTGGGGATACCTTTGGCAGTATTTCCATGCCTGAAAGTATGTAGGGATGAGGTAATAGTGTCCCAAGTTGCGCAACATGATATATACATTTGTATAGGGAGCTTGTTACGACTAATGTGATAATGTTGAATGGGTTGCAAGCATGCGCCAAGAGATCGGTCCTTCGAGACCATCCAGAGTTTCAACAGGGTTGGATACAGGCCAAGGAGTGGCCGCGTGCCCCCCGAGTGCTAGAGATGGTTTGTTGGGTTGGCATGCTTTTACAGACGTTTGTGGCAATCTCGCACAGGTGGTTGTTCCGCTGAGTTTGGGGGTAGGTTAGCATGCTTCATCTTGTCTCTTGTCTCTGTCAGAACCAGTAGACCCCCAGGGTGACAGCGCGCTCAAATACACGTTAGGTTAGCACATACATACAGGACTCATAGGCATAGCCACTGGTTCATGCCTCAAGGATAGTCAGAGATCTGAAGGACCAATTTCAGCCGCATGTGTACCATCAATTGGTCAATATTAGTATAGCTTTAACTGGTTTCAATCGGGCCAAGTATGGGAGGCGCCTAGACAGCTGCAGCAGCGAGTGCCGCTATGCAAGGATAGGAAGGTTAGGACGGGCAGGTCCCGCTTGGGTCTGCCACATGGCCACTGGCAGGTTTCAGGGTGTTTTCTAAGGGCATAGGAGGGGTCAAGCCAAAGAACCTGGAACGATTCACCTGATGGGTGTGGTGGCAGTGGTTTCAACAGCAGGGTCACATCCCTGGGACCTATCGTCCTAAAAGTATGAAGTTACTGATAGAATTTAATAGGGTTAAAATGAGCAGGGGACTAACGGACTTGGTGAGGCACAAAAGACAATTCCCCAAGGGTACGGGACTATGACACAACATTGGTTCAATCCGTTTTATCAATAATTCAGGGGAGGTGCAAACTTAGTGGCCAGTTAACGGGAACGTCCTTCAGCATAACCGGTTTGTACCACAGGACGGTCATCAGTAGAAGGGATAAGCGAGCGCCTGTTAGTTTGCCCGCCTTACCACCACGCAGCCGGGCCGTTTGCTTAGCTGGTCATCCGAAACCATGCAATGGTTCCAATGCGCTGGGGAAACACCGGGTTAGTGCAACAGGCCACAGTTAATTGAAAGCAGCCAGCACTCCCCCGATTCAAGAACTAGGCAGGTAATCGGGGATGTGGTTCTATTGCTCTCACCATTCCATATGCGCAGCAGGGGATTCGCAATTGTATAGGCATACATCCGCTCATATACGGGGTCTGGTTCACTTAAGACATTCTTTCGCTGAAACCGGATATGACACATTATGAATTTTGTCTGCCATAGTGGGATTATCAAGTTGTAAGGCAAACAGACTGGTCAAGCCAACAGAGATGGTAGCTAGCCAAATGCGCATGCATTCTCACCATCGCGGCACGGTGGGGATTAAGTTTATCAGACTTGAAGTGTGTTGGGGTTACAAAGCTTAGCGAGAATACTGGGTGGCAGCACAGAGGCTCATCCCTGTAGCTTTTCCATCCTCTGGTCTACAACCTGGTACCCACCAGAATAGGTCTGGCAAGGGGCAGGGTCAAAGGTATGGGTGATTAGCTATTCATGCGTTCTGAGAGTGGCACGATGGGCGGAAAGCAGAACATGGAGGCATGGGTTTCCCGACACTGAGATAATTTGGTTGGGGTTCCTAGGCATGCATTGGAACAGCTTGCTAAGAAGCTGCAGCACAGACTAAGGGGGGTGTCTCCCCTCCCAACTTTCTGGTCATACACCAGGGAGGCTCTGTATGGGCAAGGTGGGCTGAAAGCAGGAATTGGAGGCATGGCTTTCCAACAACGAGAACTTGGCTGGGGCACCAAGGCATGCGAGGGAATGGGTTGTTGGGCAAACTGCAGCAAAGAGGGGGGGGAGGCACCCGTCCTCCCAACGTTCTAGTTATACATCTGGGGGGGAACGACCTGACTGCCCTGGGGAAGAGGACATTGCTTCAAAACATGAAGACCACAATGTACAAATTAAGCAACCAGTTGGGGACATGTGAACTATGGTGGTCTGAGATCCCCACCGGCTACTGTGGCATGGAGCTCGGTCAGGGGAGGCGATGGAGGCTGCGTGCAGGAGGGTCAACGGCGCTATGTGTAAATTTCACCGAGCAGAGGGGATTTGGCTTCATTAGACATGGGTTGCTGCACAGAACAGTCTGATTAATCAACCCGGGTACAAAATTCATTATGGGGGTTTTAAACTGCCGTACTGCTATCCCCATAACTGCTGTGAGGAAGGTTTCCATCAGCATCGTACGCATCAATTTCAAGTATAAGGAATACTGTGCGGCGTTCGGCAGACTCCTGCATGCTACTGGCCTTAAACATTTTTTATTCATGTTCCTTCTGCCTCTTCTGTAATTATCTGCTGAGGAGCGCTGTCATTCTTTACGCTCGGTTGAAAGACAATTGTAGACCTTCTCCTTCTAATTTTGTAAATGACCCGGTTTTGGGCTTTCTCATTCTGGTCACCCTAGCTTTCA
>CAWUFW010032334.1:0-14085 GCA_963921515.1 Calotriton arnoldi | reverse complement strand
GTGTGGTTCAGTTGCAATATTGCTTTCTTTCCGATTTCTTTTTCTTTGTTATTTACGTCCTTATATAGACCAGTAGACAGGATATTTTTTGACAGGTTAAGACGATTTACTATTGGCATATAGCTTGAGCACTATTTTCCCCATGACAGCAATGGGGTTTCACTTCACTTTGCACCACTTCACTTGTTCCGCGTTAGACCGCCATTATGTTTTGCAATTTGTATGTCATATTTTCTTACAGGTAGATGGAAAGTACAACTACTATTTCAAACTGTCACGCATATACGATTGCTTTTTATCACCGGGTCTATGTGGTTTTAATTTGTCAGATGAAGTCACCCATATGTGTCTCAACACCAATTCTTTTAGGGTTTCCACGAGTTAATGGTGTTCGTTTGTTCAAAGTCCTCACAGAGACCAGGGGCAGTGCCAGTGCATGTTTGCATCGTGTGCCACCCTTGTGCTTATTTCACCTTTTTTTGTATCCTTCCCAGCCCTGAAGAAGTCACGGGATATCTCCCATTGTGATGAAACACGTGTTGGCTGGTTGTGTCTGCCAATGTTAAATATTAAATGAATTGAAAAATTCCTATTAATCGTGAATGGACCATCTATGAGAGTAACTGTGATGACAAAGACTTTGCGTAATAGCATACTTACCCAATAACGTGTGCCCGGGAATCTTGTTTCTCTCTAATTGTGTGGGTTTTGCCCACACAGACATAGGGGTTTTAGGGTATCTCCCCTATCCTGGCTGCACCGTGCTACATACTTAGTTACATACATAACGCAAACAGAGCAAGGCGCCACACTTCCTGGCACATCATAAACCCTATCTTTCAGACATACTCCCACACCAGTTACTGGTGTGGGGGTATGGTTCCAAGGTGTTTGACACCAAACACGACATGTTTCCGTGCAGCCATCCCAAAGTTAGCATTTACCGTTTAGATATAAAGCACTTAAGAGTATATGGTCAGGCTGCACCACAGACAACCCCGGAGAGGAGATTCCGAAGGCTGCAGAGGGGCCCTGCTCATGCATGGGCACCCTCTCACATAAAACCAAGCACCCTGCCTTCAGGATTGATAAGGCCTGCCATAGGGGTGACTGATAGGTTTCTATGTACAGTGTTAGGTGAGATATAGTGAACCTATATCTCTGTAAGGGGTGCATGCACCACCTTACTCAGGCTGCAGTAGCAGTCCTGTGGTGTCATTTTGGAGGGCCTTCCAGGGGTGGCACAATACATGCTTCAACCCCTGGTAGGCCTCTGGGGTACCTATGCCCTGGGTACATAGTATACCATATACTAGGGACTTATAAGGGCACCCCAGAATCCAATCTGAAGTGTACTTAAGGTACAGGGAATCAATTTATAAGAGAAAGCAGATAGGCTGGGGACCTGAATAGCAGGTTCCCAGCCAAACTAAGATTAAAAACCATCAAAACACCAGAAAAAAGTGGGGGCAACCATGTAGTCAGATTCCACCTTCCTACGCTCATGCACCCCTGTTGCCTCTTTCTGCACCTCGTTGCTTCTTTCTGCACTTCTCTTGCTTTTTTCAGCACCTCTCTTGCTTCTTTCTGCACCCCCTTGCCTCTTTCTGCACCCCTCTTCCCTCTTTCTGCACCTTTCTTGCCTGTTTCTGCAACTCTCTTGCCTCTTTCTGTACTTCTTGTGCCTCCTTCTGCACCTCTGTTGCTTCTTTCTGCACTTCTCTTGCCTCTTGCTGCACCCCTGTTGCCTCTTTCTGCACCTCTGTTGCTTCTTTCTGTACTTCTCTTGCATCTTTCTTTCACCTCTCTTACTTCTTTCTACACCTCTCTTGCCTCTTTCCACACCCCTCTTGCCTCTTTCTGCACCCCTCTCCCCTCTTTCTGAACCTCTCTTGCCTCTTTATGCATACCTGTTACCTTTTTCTGCACCTCTCTTGCCTGTTTCTGCAACTCTTTTGCCTCTTTCTGCAGTTCTCTTGTCTTCTTCTGCACCTCTGTTGCTTCTTTCTGCACTTCTCTTGCCTCTTTCTGCACCCCTCTTGCCTCTTTCTGCACCTCTGTTGGTTCTTTCTGCACTGCTCTTGCTTCTTTCTGCACCTCTCTTATAGATTTTTGCACCCCAATTGCCTCTTTCTGCACTCCTCTTCCCTTTTTATGTACCTCTCTTGCCTCTGTTTGCACCCCTCTTGCCTGTTTTCCACCTCTTTTGCTTCTTTCTGCATTTCTCTTGCCTCTTTCTGCAACCCTCTTGCCTCTTTCTGCACCTCTGTTGGTTCTTTCTGCACTGCTCTTGCCTCTATCTGCACCCCTCTTGCTTCTTTCCGTGCCTCTGTTGCTTGTTTCTGCCCTTCTCTAGTTTCATTCTGCACCTCTCGTGCTTCTTTCTGCACCCCTCTTGCCTCTTTCTGCACCCTTCTCCCCTCTTTGTGCACCTCTCTTGCCCCTTTCTGCACCTCTCTTGCCTCTTTCTGCACCCCTCTTGCCTCTTTCTGCACCTCTTTTGGCTGTTTCTGCAACTCTCTTGCTTCTTTCTGAACCCCTCTTGCCTCTTTCTGCACCTCTGTTGCTTCTTTCTGCACTTCTCTTGCTTATTTCTGCACCCCTCTTGCCTCTTTCAGCACCCCTCTTGCCTCCTTCTGCACCTCTGTTGGTTCTTTCTGCACTGCTCTTGCTTCTTTCTGCACCTCTTTTGCCTGTTTCTGCAACTCTCTTGCCTCTTTCTGCACTTCTCTTGCCTCCTTCTGCACCTCTTTTGCTTCTTTCTGTACTTCTCTTACCTTTTTCTGCACCCCTCTTGCCTCTTTCTGCACCTCTGTTGTTTCTTTCTGCACCTCTCTTGCTTCTTTCTGCACCCCTCTTGCCTTTTTCTGAACCCTTCTTCCCTTTTTCTGCACCTCTCTTGCCTGTTTCTGCAACTTTCTTGCCTCTTTCTGCAATTCTCGTCTCCTTCTGCACCTCTGTTGCCTCTTTCTGCACTTCTCTTGCCTCTTTCTGCACCCTTCTCGTCAGTTTCTGCACCTCTGTTGGTTCTTTCTGCACTGCTCTTGCTACTTTCTGCACCCCTCTTGCAAATTTCTGCACCCCTCTTACCTCCTTCTGCACCTCCGTTGGTTCTTTCTCTACTGCTCTTGCTTCTTTCTGTACCTCTTTTGCCTGTTTCTGCAACTCTCTTGCCTCTTTCTGTACTTCTCGTGCCTCCTTCTGCAGCTCTGTTGGTTCTTTCTGCACTTCTTGCCTCTTGCTGCACCCATGTTGCCTCTTTCTGCACCTCGTTGCTTCTTTCTGCACTTGTTTCTTTTTTCTGCACCTCTCTTGCTTCTTTCTGCACCCCTCTTGTCTCTTTCTGTACCCTTCTTCCCTCTTTCTGCACATCCCCTGCCTCTTTCTGCACCCCTGTTACCATTTTCTGCACCTCTCTTGGCTGTTTCTGCAACTCTCTTGCCTCTTTCTGTACTTCTCATGCCTCCTTCTGCACCTCTGTTGCTTCTTTCTGCACTTCTCTTGCCTCTTGCTGCACCCCTGTTGCCTCTTTCTGCACCTGTTGCTTCTTTCTGCACTTCCCTTGCTTCTTTCTGCACCTCTCTTGCTTCTTTCTGCACCCCTCTTGCCTCTTTCTGCACCGCTCTTGCCTCTTTCTGCACCCCTCTTCCCTCTTTCTGCACCTCTTTTGCTTCTTTCTGCACCCGTTACCTTTTTCTGCACCTCTCTTGCCTGTTTCTGCAACTCTCTTGCCTCTTTCTGCAGTTCTCTTGTCTCCTTCTGCATCTCTGTTGCTTCTTTCTCCACTTCTCTTGCCTCTTTCTGCACCCCTCTTGCCTCTTTCTGCACCTCTGTTGGTTCTTTCTGCACCTCTTTTGCAGATGTTTGCACCCCTCTTGCCTCTTTCTGTACTCCTCTTCCCTTTTTATGTACCTCTCTTGCCTCTGTTTGCACCCCTCTTGCCTCTTGTCCACCTCTTTTGCTTGTTTCTGCTCTTCTCTTGTCTCTTTCTGCACCCCTCTTGTCTCTTTCTGCACCACTGTTGGTTTTTCTGCACTGCTCTTGCTTCTTTCTGCACCTTTCTTGAAAATGTCTGCACCCCTTTTGCCTCTTTCTGTACCCCTCTTCCCTCTTTCTGCACCTCTGTCGGTTCTTTCTGCACTGCTCTTGCCTCTTTCTGCACCCTTTTGCCTCTTTCCGTGCCTCTGTTGCTTGTTTCTGCCCTTCTCTAGTTTCTTTCTGCACCTCTCTTGCTTCTTTCTGCACCCCTCCTGCCTCTTTCTGCACCCTCTTCCCTTCTTTGTGTACCTCTCTTGCCTCTTTCTGCACCCCTCTTGCCTCTTTCTGCACCCCTCTTGCCTCTTTCTGCACCTCTTTTGGCTGTTTCTGCAACTCTCTTGCTTCTTTCTGTACCCCTCTTGCCTCTTTCTACACCTCTGTTGCTTCTTTCTGCACTTCTCTTGCTTCTTTCTGCACCCCTCTTGCCTCTTTCTGCACTCCTCTTGCCTCCTTCTGCACCTCTGTTGGTTCTTTCTGCACTGCTCTTGCTTCTTTCTGCACCTCTTTTGCCTGTTTCTGCAACTCTCTTGCCTCTTTCTGCACTTCTCTTGCATCCTTCTGTACCTCTTTTGCTTCTTTCTGCACTTCTCTTACCTTTTTCTGCACCCCTCTTGCCTCTTTCTGCACCTCTGTTGTTTCTTTCTGCACCTCTCTTGCTTCTTTCTGCAGCTCTCTTGCCTCTTTCTGAACCCTTCTTCCCTTTTTCTGCACCTCTCTTGCCTGTTTCTGCAACTTTCTTGCCTCTTTCTGCAGTTCTCTTGTCTCCTTCTGCACCTCTGTTGCCTCTTTCTGCACTTCTCTTGCCTCTTTCTGCACCCCTCTCGTCTGTTTCTGCACCTCTGTTGGTTCTTTCTGCACTGCTCTTGCTACTTTCTGCACCTCTCTTGCAAATTTCTGCTCCCCTCTTGCAAATTTCTGCACCCTCTTACCTCCTTCTGCACCTCCATTGGTTCTTTCTGTACTGCTCTTGCTTCTTTCTGCACCTCTTTTGCCTGTTTCTGCAACTCTCTTGCCTCTTTCTGTACTTCTTGTGCCTTCTTCTGCACCTCTGTTGCTTCTTTCTGCACTTCTCTTGCCTCTTGCTGCACCCCTGTTGCCTCTTTCTGTACCTCTGTTGGTTCTTTCTGCACCTCTTTTGCAGATGTTTGCACCCCTCTTGCCTCTTTCTGTACTCCTCTTCCCTTTTTATGTACCTCTCTTGCCTCTGTTTGCACCCCTCTTGCCTCTTGTCCACCTCTTTTGCTTGTTTCTGCTCTTCTCTTGTCTCTTTCTGCACCCCTCTTGTCTCTTTCTGCACCACTGTTGGTTTTTTCTGCACTGCTCTTGCTTCTTTCTGCACCTTTCTTGAAAATGTCTGCACCCCTTTTGCCTCTTTCTGTACCCCTCTTCCCTCTTTCTGCACCTCTGTCGGTTCTTTCTGCACTGCTCTTGCCTCTTTCTGCACCCTTTTGCCTCTTTCCGTGCCTCTGTTGCTTGTTTCTGCCCTTCTCTAGTTTCTTTCTGCACCTCTCTTGCTTCTTTCTGCACCCCTCCTGCCTCTTTCTGCACCCTCTTCCCTTCTTTGTGTACCTCTCTTGCCTCTTTCTGCACCCCTCTTGCCTCTTTCTGCACCCCTCTTGCCTCTTTCTGCACCTCTTTTGGCTGTTTCTGCAACTCTCTTGCTTCTTTCTGTACCCCTCTTGCCTCTTTCTACACCTCTCTTGCCTCTTTCTGCTGTTCTCTTGCTTCTTTCTGCTCCTCTGTTGCCTCTTTCTGCACTCCTCTTGCCTCCTTCTGCACCTCTGTTGGTTCTTTCTGCACTGCTCTTGCTTCTTTCTGCACCTCTTTTGCCTGTTTCTGCAACTCTCTTGCCTCTTTCTGCACTTCTCTTGCCTCCTTCTGTACCTCTTTTGCTTCTTTCTGCACTTCTCTTACCTTTTTCTGCACCCCTCTTGCCTCTTTCTGCACCTCTGTTGTTTCTTTCTGCACCTCTCTTGCTTCTTTCTGCAGCTCTCTTGCCTCTTTCTGAACCCTTCTTCCCTTTTTCTGCACCTCTCTTGCCTGTTTCTGCAACTTTCTTGCCTCTTTCTGCAGTTCTCTTGTCTCCTTCTGCACCTCTGTTGCCTCTTTCTGCACTTCTCTTGCCTCTTTCTGCACCCCTCTCGTCTGTTTCTGCACCTCTGTTGGTTCTTTCTGCACTGCTCTTGCTACTTTCTGCACCTCTCTTGCAAATTTCTGCTCCCCTCTTGCAAATTTCTGCACCCCTCTTACCTCCTTCTGCACCTCCATTGGTTCTTTCTGTACTGCTCTTGCTTCTTTCTGCACCTCTTTTGCCTGTTTCTGCAACTCTCTTGCCTCTTTCTGTACTTCTTGTGCCTTCTTCTGCACCTCTGTTGCTTCTTTCTGCACTTCTCTTGCCTCTTGCTGCACCCCTGTTGCCTCTTTCTGTACCTCGTTGCTTCTTTCTGCACTTCTCTTGCTTTTTTCTGCACCTCTCTTGCTTCTTTCTGCACCCCTCTTGCCTCTTTCTGTATCCCTCTTCCCTCTTTCTGCACATCTCTTGCCTCTTTCTGCACCCCTGTTACCTTTTTCTGTACCTCTCTTGCCTGTTTCTGCACCTCTCTTGCCTGTTTCTGCAACTCTCTTGACTCTTTCTGTACTTCTCGTGCCTCCTTGTGCACCTCTGTTGCTTCTTTCTGCACTTCTCTTGCCTCTTGCTGCACCCCTGTTGCCTCTTTCTGCACCTCTGTTGCTTTTTTCTGCACTTCCCTTGCTTCTTGCTGCACCTCTCTTGCTTCTTTCTGCACCCCTCTTACCTCTTTCTGCACCCCTCTTGCCTCTTTCTGCACCCCTCTTCCCTCTTTCTGCACCTCTTTTGCCTCTGTCTGCACCCCTGTTACCTTTTTCTGCACCTCTCTTGCCTGTTTCTGCAACTCTCTTGCCTCTTTCTGAAGTTCTTGTGTCTCCTTCTGCATCTCTGTTGCTTCTTTCTCCACTTCTCTTGCCTCTTTCTGCACCCCTCTTGCCTCTTTCTGCACCTCTGTTGGTTCTTTCTGCACTGCTCTTGCTTCTTTCTGCACCTCTTTTGCAGATGTTTGCACCCCTCTTGCCTCTTTCTGCACCCTTCTTCCCGTTTTATGTACCTCTCTTGCCTCTTTTTACACCCCTCTTGCCTCTTGCCCACCTCTTTTGCTTGTTTCTGCACTTCTCTTGCCTCTTTCTGCACCCCTCTTGTCTCTTTCCGCACCTCTGTTGGTTTTTTCTGCACTGCTCTTGCTTCTTTCTGCACCTCTCTTGAACATTTCTGCACCCCTATTGCCTCTTTCTGTATCTCTCTTCCCTCTTTCTGCACCTCTCTTGCCTCTTTCTGCACCCCTGTTACCTTTTTCTGCACCTCTCTTGCCTGTTTCTGCAACTCTCTTGCCTCTTTCTGTACTTCTCGTGCCTCCTTCTGCACCTCTGTTGCTTCTTTCTGCACTTCTCTTGCCTCTTGCTGCACCCCTGTTGCCTCTTTCTGCACCTCTGTTGCTTCTTTCTGCACTTCCCTTGCTTCTTTCTGCACCTCTCTTGCTTCTTTCTGCACCCCTCTTGCCTCTTTCTGCACCCCTCTGGCCTCTTTCTGTACCCCTTCCCTCTTTCTGCACCTCTTTTGCCTCTTTCTGCACCCCTGTTACCTTTTTCTGCACCCCTCTTGCCTGTTTCTGCAACTCTCTTGCCTCTTTCTGCAGTTCTCTTGTCTCCTTCTGCATCTCTGTTGCTTCTTTCTTCACTTCTCTTGCCTCTTTCTGCACCCCTCTTGCCTCTTTCTGCACCTCTGTTGGTTCTTTCTGCACTGCTCTTGCTTCTTTCTGCACCTCTTTTGCAGATGTTTGTACCCCTCTTGCCTATTTCTGCACCCCTCTTCCCTTTTTATGTACCTCTCTTGCCTCTGTTTGCACCCCTCTTGCCTCTTTTCCACCTCTTTTGCTTGTTTCTGCACTTCTCTTGCCCCTTTCTGCACCCCTCTTGTCTCTTTCCGCACCTCTGTTGGTTTTTTCTGCACTGCTCTTGCTTCTTTCTGTACCTCTCTTGAAAATTTCTGCACCCCTTTTGCCTCTTTCTGTACCCCTGTTCCCTCTTTCTGCAGCTCTTTTGCCTGTTTCTGCAACTCTCTTGCTTCTTTCTGAACTTCTCTCACCTCTTTCTGTACTCAAATGGGAAGTGCAAGCTGTCAGGTTTAAAGGTCTGCGTGCTCTCGTGACTGAGGTATATGTCTACTTGCACATATATTCTTACATGTGTTATGCATCTGAAGATGGTAGCTTAAAAAGCGGGTAACTTCTCCTACAGGTGATAAAATCTCAGTTCTGCTCTGTCATTCGTTATACATGTCGTATGTATATATGTGTTATTGAGCCCCTCAAATATACTATTGAATACCCATGTGCCCTGTTTTGTGAGCAGAAAGAAATGCATACATATTTTTGTACACAAATTTACAGAGTATGCTGTTTGAAACACAGGTATTCAAGTATTTGTATGTTTATTTTTATGTAACATGTCACTAGGTAAAAGCAGAGACACGCATGCATACCTTCACAAACTTGGTCAGACTTACAACAGTGATATACTTAGGATTGCTGTTTTATATTTGATAGGCCTAACATTCTGAGCAGTCGATTAATAGTGAACCTTCAAGAGAAAATGAGGTTTAAGACATCTTGGGAGAAGTATTAATGTTTAGGCTACTTTGTATGAGTCTTTTGTAAGGTACAGTCAAAGTAGGCCTCTTTCTGCACCTCTGTTGGTTCTTTCTGTACATCTCTTGTTTCTTTTTGCACCTTTCTTCCTCTTTCTGGACTTCTGTTGCCTCTTTCTGCCTTTCCCTTGCTTCTTTCTGCACTTTCTTCCTTTTTTTGCACCTCTCTTGCCTCT
Organism: Calotriton arnoldi; assembly: GCA_963921515.1. Classification (NCBI taxonomy): domain Eukaryota; kingdom Metazoa; phylum Chordata; class Amphibia; order Caudata; family Salamandridae; genus Calotriton; species Calotriton arnoldi. The sequence goes on along the minus strand of CAWUFW010032334.1, from coordinate 5,154 downwards.
TTCTGCACATGTCCTACCTATGTAGGCATAGTTAGAAGTTAGCATTTAAAAAACCTTAGAAATTCACTGAAAAAAACAGAGGTTACAGGGACATTATAGTTAGGAATTAGCATTTAAAAAACCTTAGAAATTCACTGAAAAAAGCACAGGTGTCAGGTTTCCTGCTCTCGCTTCCACGAAGCGAAGCAGTTGTTATATTCCATATAGGTACCCCAATATAGGCTCGGGTAACATCCCAACCTCTCACCTATATTCATCCCTACACTACATACATAATGGGCTGCTAGGACTGACCCTTTATCTAGTTACGGTACTGCTTACAGAACGTGGGTTTTTTCCTGACCAAATAGCCTCATACATTATGCATGAGGAGCCTTGGATTCTTGGAATCTCAGCAGGGCTACCATCTCCTGCATAATAACTATGTACAAGGTTTATTCCCGACGTCATCCTTAGTCTGACAGTGGCACAACAAGGTAGAACCCCTGGGGATACCTTCGGGTATATAAACAGATCTTGCTGAGATAGAGAGAGGAGATCAGGACTTCCATGCCGACACACTGACGTGAGACGCTGAAGCCCCTCCATGCAGACGCTCCAGCTCGCAGTGGTCTGGCATCCCTTGCGGGGTGTCGAACCCGAAACCAGGACGGGGTCCCACAGTTTCTCACTTCAGGTAATGGGGTTTGACTTCATCCTAGAGGGATTCTTGGCTTAACACCTACATACATGCTAGGTACACTTAGGTACATCTAGTTAGGGTAGCATCGTAGGAGTACGCATTTTATTATCATGTATTTTATATACTTGCCTGTATTCATGGTTATAGCAAGATGGTAGAACTCTACCATCCTTTTACTTTCCTAGTGCTTCTAATCATCTATATCAATCTGTTACTGTCTAATGTTTGTTTCAGCACACCTATTTTACACTAAAATAATGACTGTTCAATAAATACTTATTGAAAACGTCCCTACTATTTATTCTGTGTATCTCTCTGAGACTAAGTGAGCACGAGTGACTGAGCGAAAAGTAGTACACTGTTTCCACGGTCCTGAGGGATCAGGGTTCTCATGTTCGATGGTTACCAAGAACTATTCTCTCCTTGGTAAGAGGAGTTTCTAGTGGCACTGTGAGCTAGCTGGTACACAGGCCAACATACCCGGTGGGGGTGTCTAGAATCAGTCCGACACCAATCCTGCAGTGTATGCTGTCCAAACGTGCAGATCCTGTATAGATTTCATAGGAACTACACGACATGGCGCCGCCAACGTTGTTTGGGTACTTATTTAACGGTCAAATCTGAGTAGTTCAGTCTTGCTCTTTTCAAAGACCCCTACTCACATTTTCCCCAGAGACGTCTGGAGTGGGAGGGAACAAAAAATCTGGCACATCTTGTTGTGGTGAGCCTCAACAAGGCCTACCAGTGCTTAGGGGTTCTCCCTTTCTGCACAGAGTCCTCAGACCAATAGGAAGAAGTTGGCACAGAAACTGGAATAGAAAAAACAGAGTTTATTAAACCTCATGAGGTGGAGCTACATTCACACAGCACCCTTCGGTAATGCATGAAGTAGCACACCGAATGGAAGGACCTTGGTCCTTTTATACCCACACAGGGGCTCAAATGAAGGCGGTACAAACACAAAATGCTGGTTTTAGGTACATATAAGGTCATACAAGAAATGCACAGTCGACAAGTGGGTGGAGCTAACAGTTTCTACTTCTAGTAGACACATCCTGACATTTATAAACTCGGAACAGCTGCATGGACAGCTGCGAGCTCAACTGAGCATGTGCAAAGCAAAAGAAACTAAATATAACTCGTCTCTAGGCAGATTTCAAGAGCAGTTAACAGGAAGGTAGGACAGAGCACATGGCGAGCACATGGCAGCACATGGCAACCAAAATGGCTGCCAGAAATACAAAATGGATTCCACAAAGCGGACAATTTAGCCTCTGAATACAAGGATGTCTTCGGCTAATGCTTAACTTAAGTGCTGCCAAATTACAACAGACGACCCTTTCAGCATTAGCTGAAGACATTCGTTTATCTGGGGTAATCTAAATATTCATCCCGTACATCTATTAACATTATTTCGGCCACCTCTTTATTCAACATTTGTTGGGCCTTTGTTTCAGCAACGTTCCCTTTGGCAGGTATACAAGCAGAGATGCAAATGGAGCAAAGCATTGGACCACATTGGATACATACACAGCATGTAAAAAGTATCATAATTATTACACACAGGATAGTCAGTAGCTTCCAGCCCCAAGCAGAAACAAGAGTCCAAAACCATCCAGCAAAAGTCCAAGTACCAGTCTCTGAATGAATTTCTGCAGCAATCTTATGCAGTTTTGATATTGCGTCATATACTGAAGGTGAGTGATCCGGTATGAATACGCAACAGCTGCTACCGATGATGCGACATGCACCACCTCGATCAGCCAAAATCACGTCTAGCACCATCCTATTCTGGAGTGCTACAATCCTTGCAATCTGTAGTTCCTCTGTAATGTTCCCAAGTGCCATAGCTGTCTGATTGGTAACAGCTTCCACAACACGAGTTAGTCGCCTGATCTTTCTGCTGTTCAATGCAGCACCCACAAAGAAAAATAAGCCCAAGTTGAAATCAACATATTGTTGTAGGGTAGTGTCGGTTTGGTCAACTTCATCCATACTTATTGTCCTCTTATTTCTGTTTTTGGAAATATCATTGTACAGTTTAAAATCACGGTGATATAATGCAGGTGCCAGAAACACAGGGGGCAACAGAAAAGATACATAGCAGATTCCTGACCACCCAACAGGTAATTGATAATATCCGTTATTTCCACACACAAAATACGTATTATGCGAGGCTGTGAAAGTGCTGTTATTGGCACCTTCAATGGTCAGGATTACAGTACACTCGCTCCTCCCCACTGGAATTCTTCCAACACTACAGATACACAAATCTGCTTTAGTTTTTGTCACAGAAATCACAAAAGGTCCAATGTTCTTTATTATTCTCACATTTGTGAAGGCATATGGTGTTGAAATATTGTCCGGTTGATACTCTTCCCATTCCCATTTAGTCCCTTTGGCTTGTGGATAACCTTCTTTATTTTGATAACACACTTTATTAAGTTGAAAAATAATCCCACCTACTGAAGGCTTTCCAGATGCAAACAAGAGCGCATACCAAGCTTGACAAGAACCATTGTGAGAAAATGGAAGAGGAATAAAAGGTGTTCCTCCTTTCTTTTGATGTGCAGGTATCATCCCACACACCCAACAGTTGGTAGTATTTGTAGCATTGTGAGTATGGTGCAACATCTGGATAAAGGTATTGTTTAGATAGGATTGTCGATGCTTCTGCTCATGGTAGGGAAGAGTGAAGTAGTAGTGTTCCACTGGTACTGGCGTAGTGGCAACAAAAAGCTGTCGAACAGGAGCCACCTTCTCGATGTACCACGTAATTGCTGCCATAGCCACCATAGCAACAACAAACCCTACAGCACAAATGATTCTTTTGTTGTTCATTTCAGCAACAGTAATGATTGATCTTTCTAAAAACTTGTTGAAAACAATCGTTGGAGCTCATTCTCCCTGGGCAGCCGTTGATTTCTTCACCATGGGCCAAGGCGGGTGTCACTACACTAATGCAGGGCTGATCCCCCTCCCCTTGCCACATCGGCTCTCCGTTTCACTAACCCAGGGCAGTAGCTCAACCAGTCTTTTTCAAAACTGCAGATTCTTTCCTCGGTCTCAATTGATATCTGGATACTCCAGTGATCGTGTGGTCCGGGAAGACTTCCGCAGATTCGTCAGGTGAGATAGCTTGGCCTTTCTCCGTCTCCAGAATCTCTCGATGGTCGGTCAACACAGCAGGTTCCACCAAGGCAGGCGACACGCGTTTGCAGTGTGTGCTGTGGATCCAATTCTTTCTGTTTGTCACTCGAACTGCTGTCCTTGTCGCAAGGAGCACCTGCTCTGGTCCTCGCCACCTCGGCTCCAAGCTGTTTGATCTGTCGAAGACCTTGACCATTACGTGATCACCAGGACGGAGTTCGTGGGCCTCACCTGTAGATCTGTCAGGAAGAGCTTCTCGAACCTGTTGATGAATAGAAACCAAACTGTCGGTTAACTGTGCCAAATAATCATTCATCAGAACACAAGGAACATCATGTATGGGGCGTGGCTTAGGAATTCCCCAAATGTTCATCGGTCTCCCAAACACCACCTCATAGGGGGTAAGACCTGATCGTGAATGTGGCACCGATCTTATGGACAACAATGCCAATGGTAGTGCATCTGGCCACTTTAGAGACGTAGAAGCCAGTATTTTCGCCAATTTTGATTTTAAAGTAGCGTTATACCTTTCCACCAATCCTGCTGATTGCGGGTGGAAAACTGTATGGAATTTCTGTTTGATCCCTAATCCTTTCAGTACATGCTCAACAACTTGCCCAATAAAATGAGGTCCATTGTCACTCCACAAAAGTTTGCAAACACCGTATCTAGGGAAAAACTCCTTTAGAAGCACCTTTGCTGTGGTGAGAGCAGTATTATCCTTTGTAGGGTATGCCTCTATCCACTTACTAAAGGCACATACCACCACTAGGACATATATCAGATTATTGCAGCGTTCGAGTTGGATGTAATCCATCTGCAAAACTTCAAAAGGTGCGGTTGGTGTAGCAAACCCTCCTGTAGGAGTTCGTGTCCCTTTTCCAGGATTATACTGCCAACAGATCAAACAGGACTGTACTACTCTTTTGGCTGTGCTAGCAATTTCAGGATGCTCCCAAACTTGTGTAAGCAATTTAGTTATTGCTAGAGCTCCAACATGTGCCAGCCCATGTGCCATTTGAACCATAGGTTGTAAATAGGCTGCAGGTAATTTCCACTTATTCATTTCTTTGTTACGCCAACAACCCTCATCATCTAACATTCCTTCTTTAGACCATTGCTCAAACTCTTCCACAGAAGCAGATCTCTGTATATCCAATACTTCCTCTCTAGCATCATGCCAACGCTCAGCCTGTGATTTCACTACGTACATGGATGTAGTGCTTCGCTGCATCGCAGTTTTACGGGCTACGCGGTCTGCAAAGGCATTGCCTTGTCCTATTTTGTCAGTCACTTTCTTGTGTGCGCTACACTTCATAATA